>APFE030034229.1:0-15471 GCA_000404065.3 Pinus taeda
TTTAATAAAAAATAATTAATTTTTTTTAAATGAAAAATACATATTTCTTTATAAATGGTAAATGTTTTTTAATTTTTTTATTTGAAAAGACATATTTAGGCCGATAGGCCTTCCTATGCATCAACAATTGTCAACACTTTTAACCTGAACCGTTTGATCAAGTTTGACAGTTTCAACCGTTGATTTGAAGTTGAATGCTTTTTCTAAATATATGATTTGCCTTCTTTTCACCTCCAGTTCTGCTGTGCATTGAACCTGGCCCTTTGAGTTGCATTACTACTTTTTCCAATTCTTTTCACTCTCAAAAATATTTTGAAAAGATATTTCACTGCTTTTTTTTACAGTTGTTGAACCGTTTGATCAATGATAACCAAGACTCGATTGGTATCTTTAAAATTAGATAACCTTAAGGCCAAGGCCAAACACGAGGATGGCAATGAGGTAAAATATACTACTTATGAAACGCTATCTGGACACATTTGGAGATCAATGAAGATCAAGAAAGCAAAATGTATGTTGCTGTAGGCAGTCGTAAGTTTTTACTCCGCCGCCTATGGCAGTCGCAGGGGACCTGACCTCGAAGCCTCTATATTATGCTGCAAGTATCATTCACGAAGCTTTGGTCCGGATGGATGATGAATACCTGCACTCCGCTTTAGACTATTTGCAATCACACCCTGATTTGAATGCTTTAATTCGAGGATCTCATACATTAAGGTCTCCTAATCTTTGTATCAATTCTTGTTCTCGGCTGCCTCTTCACGATGCAGATTTTGGTTGGGGAAAGCCAATTTATATGGGTCCGGCCATCATTGCTTTTGAAAACACAATTTATATTTTGTCTAATCCTGTCAATGACGGAAGTTTGACACTTGCAGTCAGATTGCGGGCAGACCATATGGACCCTTTTAAGAAATTATTGTATGAATTCTAGAAAGATATAAGAATTATAATTAGGTTGGGTGACTGGTTTAGAATTAGGATAAATGGCAGGGGAGGTCAAATTTCATTGGACAATATATATATTCTTGTTAAATGATGAAAAAAGAAGATATAAAACTATAATGTGAAATTATATAATATAAATAGTAACTAAAATAATATCTATCTTCCATATCTATATATAGTATAAATCTATATAAATTAAGAATATTATTATAATAATAAAATATTTTCAATTAACAAAGGGGACTTGAACAATTAAGCTAACTTTAGAGATTTTAAAATAACATTATTTCAAGATAATTCCATAATTTTAAAGAAGCTTTTATAGAAATTAAAGTTGGTAGAATGATAAAATACTCTTTGCTTTCTATTATTAAAGCTAATTTTTTGTGAAATATTTCCAATGATAAAATACTCCTTGCTTTCTATTATTAAAGCTAATCTTTTGTGAAATATTTCCAATTATAAATATGCTAATCCTTTTTTGAAATATTTCCAATTATAATATTTATAATTATTATTAAAAGTTAAAAAATGTATTAAATTAATTAAATATTATATTAAAAATTCAACAATTATTGAATTAAAAATAAATAAATTTAAAGTATAAGGGAAAAAATTTAATGTTTTAAAACTATAATAAGCTATAGGAAACAATAAAAAATGGATAGTTAAAATCATCCAAGTTTTATTATATAAATTTGCTTAAAATTCGCCCAAATTTTATAGTATTAAATTATTTGATTTTAAAAATCACCAAAATTTTATAGAAACTATATAAAAGTATTGGAAACTCAAATATTTTTATAAAAATATCACCAAACATTTTACATTGTACATATTAGAGACAAATAAGATTCACCATTTTTAAAAATTCCCTTGCATAATATCAGTTAATTTAACAAATTAGAAAGTAAATTAGAAAAGTAAGTAAATATCAATTAAAAATCATCACTTTTTATTTAAAAAAAAAAAAAGATCGAGAGCAAAAGGTTTTATGGGGTTCATTTCATTGATGCACATGTTGTTAAATTTATTATATTACTAAATAATGAATTTATGGAGAATATTTAGGTCGATAGGCCTTCCTATGCATCAACAATTGTCAACACTTTTAACCTGAACCGTTTGATCAAGTTTGACAGTTTCAACCGTTGATTTGAAGTTGAATGCTTTTTCTAAATATATGATTTGCCTTCTTTTCACCTCCAGTTCTGCTGTGCATTGAACCTGGCCCTTTGAGTTGCATTACTACTTTTTCCAATTCTTTTCACTCACGAAAGATATTTTCAAAAGATATTTCACTGCTTTTTTTACAGTTGTTGAACCGTTTGATCAAGTTTGAAAGTTTCAACCTTTGATTTGAAGTTCACTGCTTTTTCCAAATATATGCTTTGCCTTCTTTTCACCTCCAGTTCTGTTGTGCATTGAACCTGGCCCTTTGAGTTTCATTACTGCTTCTTCCAATTCTTTTGTCACTCTAAAGATATTTTCACTGCTTTTTTCTTGACAGTTGTTGTTGCTGTTCTTCTTCCCTGGCTTTTGGCAATCACTGTTCTTCTTCCCGGGCAAATGAAAGAACCGATTTTGTTTTGCAAGATCCGATTCGGATTCAATAATTGAAAACTGATAGCTACAGGTTCGGATTCAAGAATTTCAAAAGCCCCAATTGAGGCAATCGTCGGACTTGATCGGCCCCAATCTTAATATACCAGGTAGGAGAATATGTTCAGATGCTGTAAGAGCTGTGAATTTGTCAAATCAAGATATGACCAGGCTGAGTTCTGTGAATCAGGCCTATATCTCTGAGCAGCAACAGATTTTGCAGAACCCCTCTTCGCCCGAGTTCTACATGCAAGACCCGAGATCTGATTTCGTTTTGCAGGGCTGCTGGAAAATGAAAGAACCCCACGGGGATCAGTAGCATCAAACCCTCTACTTCGTGCACGCGGGATCTTCCAAGATGCAATAGCACATGAGTGTCGTTGGTCCAATGGGCCAACCGGTGCCGAGAAGAAGAGGGTATTATAACCCCTCGTAGAGGATGACTCGACCCGTGTAGGTTTGCAGTCTCGAAGTAGCGACGCCGTTATCAAATACCATGGCCATCATTGAGGAAGGTTCATACCTCACAGAGCCACAGAGGACGAGGATTAAAATTCCTACGTTTGAGAAAGGTTCAGACCCCACAGAGCCACAGAAGACGAGAGTTAAAATTCCTGCTCTTGTTTCCAAGGTGCCACGGGAGCCCATAGCCATCGATAAAAGAATTGTTTACAAACCCATTGCGCCTGTTCCTGTTGCAGATATAGAGCCATACTCATATCAGAATTTTGTCTATGAACCGACTCCCCGACAAATATACTACATGCAGGTACCTCCGGCCATGAATCCTCAATATCAGTTGATGAGTCTTGACCTGTGAATACCGTTGAATTTCATGCCCCTTCTTCATAAACGCCTTAGGAGAAGCTGGAATTAGCAGAGTTAATCCGCCTTGCTAACCTCCGCAGGTTGGGTTACAGAGGACAATGGTAACCCATATATCTATTGCATATACTGTTAGCCTCCCTCTGGATAATTAGCGTGAGCAAAACCATATTTTGAATACAACTTGGAAGAGGGTTGGCTGAGAATACCCAAATACCTGCCATGGTGAGGGATTATATGTAATATGTATCCACACTGCAAACTCTTGTGGATACCAATGGAGCAACTGTGTGTTAGTGAACATTACTAACTGGTTTATAATGAGAGTTGGCCTGCAGATCAGGTGAAGACACTGTCTGTATTCAGGTGAATTACCATGGATAAATCTTCAGCTTGGTAATCCACCTGGAGTTTGATGAATTTTGCTTTGGTTGCTCATTTTGTTTGTTTATTCTGGTATTAATGAATGATTTCCTTGTCAAGGCATCGAAATTTTGGGTCGTTGGGGCTTAATGTATTTCTTTCTAATATCACAAGGAAAATCCTAATATTTCACAAGGAAAATCCTAATATTTCTGTTTGGCATTTCATTTAAGTTGTTGTGAGTTAACAGATTTATCTAATATTTCACAAGGAAAATCCTAATATTTATGTTTGGCATTTCATTTAAGCTGTTGTGAGTTAACAGATTTATCATTAATAGTAATGATAATTTAAGGTCATTATACTGTTATCTTGAGGTTGGAAATTATTTGGATTATGTGATGAGGGATTTTGTTTATATCACAATTTTATTATTTGGTTTACAGAGTTGTATGTTTGTTTTTTTTAAACTTGTGATTTTTAACTTATATTTAATTTTCACATGTCCATAATGTTAATGAGCATAAAATAATTCAATCCTCTTTAGAGAAAAGGTAAATTGACTTGTTGGCTATAATATCCATAATGTTAATGAGCATAAATTAGTTTAATCCTTGTTAGAAAAAAGGTAAGTTGACTATAATGTCCATAATGTTAATGAGCATAAATTAATTCAATCCTCATTAGAAAAACGTAAGTTGACTTGTTGACTATAAATCTAGAACATGGAAACAAAAGTCTCACATATTCATATTGTGTGACTTTTAAAGACATAGGTGACAAAATACCATCATAATCCTAAAAGAAAGTGAGAAGTAATCAAACAAAGTAATAAATATACATTTGCATGATAATAATGTTTTTTTGTTTCCATGATGTGTCTCCGCAGCCCACTTCTCTCATTGGCATGCAAGAAATCAAGGGCCCTAATTACCTTACGATCACCTTCCATCCATATTGTCCTCCATCATCTTCATTATGCATCTAATCAAGAAACTTTCCTTTTTTAGCTCACCTTCTTAAGTTTAATCTTTGTCCTTTTTTCCTAATATTATGTTTTGCCTTTTTAAATGCAATATACAATTATGGTTTTCAATGAAATATATTGGTAGGGGATAGTCATGGTGGTTATTGCCTTGGTCACTAGCAAGCTTCATATATGCTTGGACATCTGTAGAGGTTTCTTGATTTTGGGTAATTAACTTAATCTAAAATGAAATAAGACATTCAATGTGTTCCTTGTAATATAGATATAAACAAAACATCTGAAGAAAAGTAATTGCACAATGATCCAGTCCAAGAAAACAAAGTATTCCACAAACCAATTAACCCTTCTAGAAAAATTCAACAATTCCAATTTAATAATCCTATCGGCCTCTCTTTGTACCTTTTGGGACAATTGCTAGTTTATGCCATTTTCATATTTTTTTAAGTTTTTTTTTAATATAATTGAAGTTTTTTCTTTTTACATGTTTTTATATTAATTTTACTATTTTTTGGTTAATTTTGTATTTTTAATCTAGTTTGTTTTTAAATTTTTTTTTTTCTAGTTTTGTTTTTTTTTTTAATTTTTCTATTGTACTAAAATTTTATTTTTTTTTTTTTTAATTCAAAATTTTTATGGTTATGAAATAATTTTCCTTATAATAATTTTATTTTTGTTTAATTTTGTCTTTTTTTATGTATATTTTTATATTTGCTTTTTAAGTAATCAACATTTAAAAGAAAAAAGAAAAGTAAAACAACTTGAAAATTTGTTAAGTAATCATAATTTTTTTAAAAATGGACATAATAAATTTTAAAGCATGAAAAATAAGTCCTCTAAAAAAGGTATGCTGCATAACACGTTGCATCAGCACGTTTCAAAATCAATATGAAAATTACTAACATTTAAAAACAAATGTTTACATTTGATACATAAGAATGTTTAAAGTGTCCAAAATGTGCTCCCAAAAAAAAGAATTGTATTCTGCATTACCACTTTTCAAAATCGGGTTAGATTTTTACTACCCCTAAGAAACCGCTAATGGTATCGATTATTTAAAGTGGCAAAAAGTATACTCTAAAAAAAATGTGTGTTCTGCATCGCCTATGCTCTAAAAAAAATATGTGTTTTGCATCGCTTATTTTCAAAATTAGATCAATTTTTTACTATCTCTATGAAAGGGAAACAGTTTTTTGCTCTTTCTACGAAACAGATAACAGTATCAGTTCTCGTTTCAAAGTTTAGGTTGTTAATAAATAAATAAATTATGAATGATCAAACAAATAATTTCGCATAACAGTTTTTTACTCTTTCTACGAAAGAACAAAACAGTATCAATTCCCGTTTTGAAATTTACAATATTAATAAATGAATAAATTATGGATGATCAAATTAAGCAAATAAAAAACAACATCCATCCCAATTTATTTGTCAATAATTCTAAATTCTTGCGTGGTGAGCTTCGATAATGAAATGGTCATTGCGTAAACTTTGATATAGTAAAATGTTTGAATATTTTGCTACTGTTATTTCTACTTCAAATTATCTTTACAAGGATGGAGTTGCCACAATTTGTGAGGCCAAATTTTGTTTGTATAGGATATGTTTTGTGGATCAAAATCTAATTGGCTGATTTGCTCATGTAAAATTAATAGCAAATATATATTTATTGGAGAAGCACTTTATAGCCCGGCATGAGGTAGATATATATATTGTAAAGATATTTACGTATAGAGGCATGATATATATATAGCCCGGCATAAGGTAGATATATATATTGTAAAGATATTTACGCGTGTGTATATATATATAGGGGTATGGCACTCCATAGTCTAATATGAGGTAATTGTCAATGGTAAATAATTCAGATTTAATATTTTAACAAATTTAATTTATTGTTAATATTTGTGTTAATTAAAAATGGTTATAATTATTATGTGTAAACAAAATATAAAGTTAATATTAGTTTTACAGCCATGTAATTTATATGTCGTTTCAATTGAAAATAATAATAATAGATTAAAAGTAATAACAAGCTGAGTATGAGGAAATTTTATATTGTAAACATTTAAATCTTGACAAAATAAATAATAAACAATCAAAAGTAATAAAAATAATAAAATTTAATTTGTTATATTGTAATTATGTTTTATAGGGCAACTTAACCCCTCCAATTCAAGTTAGGAATTATTCTTTGGGGAAAATTGCATAAATAATTATAAGTTACATTGGTCAATGCTAAATCAATAATGGTTGATAGACAAATTATTCTATAGTCTTTCTTTAGAAGTTACTAATAAATGGTGATAAGAAGTGGATAAATAATTGCTTGCTCAAGCAATAGAACTTGCATAAATTTTGGTGGGTAGTAACCTCTAGTAATTCTACACATTTAAAGTTTTACACCTAAGTAAGTGCTGAAGAAAAAATAAATAATGGTAGGAAGTAAGTATATTTTTTACATTTTATTCCTGTCCATTTTTTAAAACTTAGGAATAAAAAATCACTACACAAATATCTAAAAATCATGCATGAATATTGTAACCATATCTATTAATTATGACATAAAATACATAAGGCAACTATCCACAAGGCTACAATAAGAATTCGTGGTCCAATGAAATATTTGAAAATTATTTTTTTCTTAATGTTGAAAAACAAATACTTATTTTTCAAAGTTTAACATTATAATTTGCATTAGGAAATGCTAAACTAATAGTGAATTGTCAGAGTCATGTTTTGGCACGACTAATAATGATTCAATTACCATATTTAAATTTAATTAATAAGCACATAAAAACTTAATACTTACAATAAACTCACAATATAACAAATTTCTTAACCATGGATATTATTAACTTGTAAATAGGTTTTGCTACAATACCATGAGCCAAAACCATGGAATCAATACCACATGCTAAAAAACATATTTCATTTCATAATAAAAAATAAAATGTGAGTGATTGATTAGATAGAGTGAAAATTCTCCCATATATGAGGGGGGAGAGCACGGAGAAAAGGGTGGGGAGAGGAGTGAGGGAAGGAGATAGTGACAGAGCTAGAAGATGGAAAGAGAGAGAATGATGGGGATGAGAGAGACGGAGAGAGGTATAAGAAAGGGAGAGATAGGAATGAAGAGGGAGAGGACAGAAGGAGGCGAGGGAAGAACAAAAAAAACATAGAGGTAGAGAGAGAGGGAGTGACAAGGGAGAGAGAGGGAAGATAGAGAGAAGGAGAGGAGAGAGAGAGAGACAAAGATGGAGGGGGAGAAAGACAAAGAGAGAGGGAGGGAGGTAGTGATAGAGTTGGAGGGTAGAGAGAGAGAGATGGGGGCAAAGACAAAGGGAGGTGGGAGAGAAAGAGAGAGAGAGAGAGAGGACTTGAGAGAGAAAAGGATGGAGAGAGGGAGAGAGAGATGGAGTTGGAAAGGGGGAGAGATAGATGGAATAAAAAATACATAGAAAGATGGAGGGAGTGACAAGAGAGAGAT
Source organism: Pinus taeda (assembly GCA_000404065.3). Taxonomy (NCBI): domain Eukaryota; kingdom Viridiplantae; phylum Streptophyta; class Pinopsida; order Pinales; family Pinaceae; genus Pinus; species Pinus taeda. Next base: position 8,214 of record APFE030034229.1, read on the forward strand.
GGAGAGAGAGTGAGAGAGGATAGGGAAGAGAGAGAGAAGGATAGAAGATATAAAGGGAGAGAAAGGAAAGAGACAAAGGTAGGCACAGAGATGGAGGGGGGAGAGAAAGGGAGAGAGAGAAGGAGATAGTGATAGAGTTGGAGGGAAAAGAGAGAAAGAGTGATGGGGAGGAGAGAGAGGGGGAAGTGGGAGAGAAAGGGAGAGATAGGAAGGAAAATAGAAGGAGAGATGGAGGAAGAGAGAGATGGAGTTGTAGGGTGTTGGACACCTAATCCTCTAAGGGTTAGTGTGGAAGCTGAATAGACTAAGAAAGTCCAAGAGACCTAGGGATGTGGAAACCAGCGGTCACACCATGTACTATAAATGTATATTATTTGTTAATAGTAAATGCACTCTCCTGGTTATCTTTCCTATTTTGTCTTTTCCATGTGTGTGTTTAACATGGTATCAGAGCTACAGGCGAATTTCTACCCTGCTCAAATTTGAGCCACTAGTTGTAGCCTCTCTGTGCATGTCAGTTTTGTCTCCCTGAGGATATAAGTGTTATTATTGTGTGCATGCCTATTTCATGTTGCACACTATCTCGCTGACCTCTCTTAGCTAGATTTGTGTTGGGTTCTCTACCACAGTCTCAAATAGAAAAAAAAACTCACCAACACTCCTGTCCTTCGCCCCTCTGTCCTATCTATGTTCTGCATATTTTGTAAAATTGGCAATGCACCAGAGGTTGATTTCTGTGCTTAAGCTGAGTCTGGAGCTTTTCTTTCATTCACTCGACAAGTTTCTTAAGGAAGGTGAAATGAAACCCACTCATTTTTGTTGTTGTATGAGATATCTCCTACTCGAGTTGATTTTCTATCACCTAAAGAGAAGTTCACACCTGAGTCCCTAAATTCGAAGTGTCGTTGAGGAGGGTTGAGTTTTCTGGGAACGCATAAGACTAAGTGCATCAGTTGAACATGGCCAAATTTACTTCCATGGTCGTCGAGCCGCCTTGTGCCTTAGGTTTTTCGTAAACCGACGTTTGATTATGAGACCAACGAACTAAGAAAATTGCATTAAGAGAAGCTTTGGTTCGTGGGCAGACTATTCTGTTCTCCCTGCTTTAAGAGTTTTTTTGACCATAAAATATTTGCATTGGTCTCAAGACTCGATTCCTTTCCGCATATCTGTTGAAGCTTTGGCCCGTGGAAACAACCTATCTCATAAATCAGCTTTATGTTTGATTAAGGATGGTTTTTGGCTTCAAAGGTTGGTGATTCTGGAGAGGAGTTATGGAAAAATGATGCTGCTTTCTTGGCTTGGAAAGATGATCCTAGCAAGTTTGAGTCCTATTTACAAGAATTAAGAGTGCAAAAAGTTTGCAGACAGCTATTGGATATAGGAAGTTCTAAGGAAGAGTTGCAAGCATTGCCTGACGTTCTGGACCGCGTTTGCTTTCCTGGGGCTGCATGTTACCTTAGAGATAAATTCTAGGCAGATTGCTAGTGTAAATATACCGAATTTGAAGAGATAGACAGGCTGCAAGTCAAGCTCAGCAACCAGTCTGTCCTTCCCCAGTTGCGCCACCGCTAGCTAAGAATGGTACCTGAGCATGCCTCCACCTAGCTAAGCCTCTGGCTACCTTCTCGCTGCAGAATTGAATATGCGTAAAATTTCTTAATGAATTGAGCCACCACATTCATAAAAACTGCATGAACAGTCTGCATCCAGCCACCAAGCTTTATATGAGTTAATTTGCACCGATTTGTCAAGATTACAGGAATGGTTTGCTCCACGGAACCCTGTCCAAGTCAATGACCTTGCGGCAGGTGTGAGGAAGGTTAAGCTCAGCTAGTATTGGGGTGAGGAGGGAGCCATCCATTGAGGTTGCTCGAACAGTTGATTTGCTGACATTGACGATTCATTTTCGTAATTCATTCTGTGGAAAGAGAAAAAGTCAATTATCGTTTCATCTTCAAACCAAGAGTACCCGTAAGAAGCCTTGCTATACGAATTGCTTGAAAGGGTCATGTTCGTGCCACTGTCGGCTGAATTGGCTGAATTGTTATTGTTCGTGTTCATGCTACTGTTGGGTGAACTATTATAGGTCGGAAGGGTGCACAAGTTTAGTTGTTGAAGCAATTCCATCTGTTGTTGTCGTTGTTGCTGGTATATCGTTGAATCGTTATTGCTCGCAAAGGCACGCAGGTCGAAAAGGCACGCAGGTTTAGCTGCTGAAGTATTCCCATCTATTGTTGTTGATGTTGTTGGTGAATGATTGAATCGTTATTGCTCGCAAAGGCCCGCAGGTCTGTTCGTTGAGGTTGCTTGCTATCTAAAGGTTGAAACCTTCCCTTGTTGGCTAGATGAGTTGTTATTCTCACTGCTCATTCCTAGTTGAGTTTCTTATTGTGGGTACCACAATTGTGTACATGTTGGTGGTTGAATAAATTACAAAGCATGAGCTGGGAATTCGAAGGCATACTGTAGAAGTTATCTTTGTCATAGAAGGTTGATCTGAAAGTGAAGAAATCGATATCATGTTCCCTAATTCCTTATCATTGTAATCTCTATTGCATTTTTTTCTAGCTCAAAATCAATATATAGGGTTGCATATTTTTTCATGCTGCAAAAGTGTCGGTGCTGGTGGTGGAAAAAAGAGCGGTTGTAACCTAATTCTTCTCCACCTCCTTAGAAAGAGTGACATCTGCCTTTTCTTTGTTTTAATTTCTTTTCATATTTCAATCCATTTCATAATCAAGGCTCTACAGGGCTATTTCCCTTTTCAAACAAAACGGGAGAACACATGTAACAATGGTTCTAATTCTTCTCATCCTCAGAAAGAGAGAGATCTACATTATGGCGATTTGAATTGCATTACTTATTTCAAGTTATCATTCAAAAAAAAAGGTGGTTATAATGATTGCATTTATAGTCCATTTGGTCTACAAACTTGCAAATTTTCATTTAATCAACCAGCTTTGTGTAAATTATAGCCTAAGGTATTAATAGTATTGTTAGAGAAAATGGCTAGATTTGATGATGCACTAGAGTTACTGAATACACTAATACATTCCACTATTGGTGGGATGGTAAATGTCAGCAAAGACACTCTCTATGACATTCAGACTTGCCTGCATAATTCACAGGGAAAGATTTATTTTTTACAACTAGAATCTCAGTTCCAGCAAGATGAGTTTCAGCAGATTTATCAATCTAAATTGTTTTTTGCTCAAAACAATATGTTGTTCAAGGTTAAATAAGACACCCATCAACAACCAACAAGTGATGAAATTAGTAAGATTAAAGTTGAATCAGATCAAGTACCCAATGACGTAGCTATTGTAGATGTAGATGCAAAAATTCAGGTGCACTTCCCAAGTCGGTCATCAAACCTTAGGAAGAACTTGTCCATAAAAAGCACAGAACTGGTCTTGGATATGACAAGCACTTGTCCTTTCATATTCCAGACTACTCCAAAACAATACAATTTCAAAGTGCTGGATTTCTTCAGGACGGTTCATCTTCACCTGCTCCTCATGACAGTTCACCTTCAACTATTTTAGATTCTGGTTCTCTTCCACAGCAACCACAACAGATTGTGAAATGCCAACATTGTGAACGAGTTGGCCATTTGAAAGATCATTGTTTTGATCTTCACCAATGTAAGCACTATCATAAAACCAACCATTCTTCAAACATATGTTTCGGAAGCAAACCTCTTGCAAGAACAACAACTCGTCTTGGATGGGTTGCTTCTTGGCAATGGGCATCAACAGCCAAGAAGATATTCCGGTCACATGTTAGAACTTGTTCTAGAGTATTGAACATTCTTGTAGTTGAGTTTTCTCCATCATCTCACCCTGTATTTGACAGGGGAGGAAATGATGGTCATCTACAAGCTTCAAAGCCACATCAAGCGAGCTTGAGCCCCAACCTGCCACACCAAATTCAAAGTTGTAGCCAAAGACAAAGATGCCCCTGAGCATGCCTTCAGTTGGAAATGCCTCTTCAAAGAATTTGGGACACTTCCTCTAGCATAAGACTTCATCTTCTTGCCAGTTTCGGAAGAGTTTCAGGAATTTCAATAAGCATTCCAAAATTTTTGGTAATCCTTAAACCATCACAAGTTGAGACCTCCCTTTTCAAGTTTAGATTCTCCCTTTCATGCGGGGTGAGACCTCCCTTTCATGGTTGAAGGTTTCCCTCTTCAAAACAATAGGAGCACTTCCTCTAGCAGAAGACTTCAACTTCTTGCCAATTTTGGAAGAGTTATAGGAATTGCACTAAGCATTCCAGTGCTGGTGGTCATCCTTAAACCACCACACTTTATACAAACATTTCAGAGAGCACATTTAGCCTAGTGCTGACATGCATTTTTGCACATTTTTGTATTACAGCTCTCTTCTTGGACTCATACATAATTGTTCGGATTAAGGGGGGGAATGTTGGACACCTAATCCTCTAAGGGTTAGTGTGGAAGCCGAATAGACCAAGGAAATCCAAGAGACCTTGGGATGTGGAACCCAACGGTCACACCATGTGTTATAAATGTATATCATTTATTAATAGTAAATTAATTCTCCTGATTATCTTTCCTATTTTGTCTTTGTCATGTGTATGTTTAACATAGGGGAGAGGGAGGGAATAAGAAATACATAAAAAGGGAAAGGTGGAAAGAGAGAGGGTGAAAAGGGAGAGATGGAGAGAGAGTGTGAGGGAGAGAGTAGAGCGGGAGGGAAGATAAAGAGAGGAGAGGGAGAGGGAGAGGGAGAAACGGATTCAACCTAGATATGGTATATATGTATATAAAAACCATCCTATATCTCTCTTAACCTTCGATCTATCAAGCACCGAACGGAATCATATCCCTTTTCACTTTTAAAGAGGTTTGTATCTCAGGAGATTTGATCCCTCTCATCACTTGATAGATCTTGGGTTGAGATAGATCTAGGTTGGTCTATGGTATACCAAGTTACATAGATATTGAAAAAATATACTAAGAACACTATCCCTTTGGTTTGCAGTAAGCAAAAGCATTACCCAGACCAACAAATAGTAACAAAACCATGAAATACAACTTGGTTCATTTAATCCTCCAACTTGGTAGTCTGCACAACATAGAGGAGTTGTCACATGTTACTTTGATTTACAGGCCCTCCTGTGCTAACAACTAAATATGATCTGAATTTGAAACTACTTGAAAAAAGTTTGCAAGGCATTCAATTCAGTAGTAAACATGTTTAAAAAATTCCCATGTCTTGCAATAAAGAAACAAATGAAATTTTCAGCTGTTCATGATCCATTCAAGCGTAGCAGAATTATTTCCTTTTACTGTTTAACACATCAAAACGAATTTTTTTTGCAAAATAAACCAACCACAGATGCAAAAGAAGTTGATGAAGCAGTTCACCCCTCCTGGGCTACGTCTGCTGGGTCCAAGGCTCCCAAATGGGTCAGTCCTCGTTTTAATTAAATACTCAAAATGAATTTACAGCTGAATAGAAATCTCTACAGGTGAAATAGACTGTAAAATTGGATTCAGAACACATGAATCCTTCAGAATTGACTGTTGGTTCACCTCCAATGGATACCTGCAACCTGAAACAGTTCTCTCAATATTGGGCCCTAGTGGCTCCTAGAACTTTCACGGCTCCAAAACCTATGCAAATGACCTCTAATGGAAGAAAGACCTGTGCCAATGGCTTTAGAACGTCCAAAATACCCAAAATCAAAAAAAATAATCATCCAAAACCGCCTTTCCTAACCAAAGTTATGGCTATTTAATGAAAACTGCCAGTTTCCCCTAAAAGGACTCCAGTTAACTTTAGTGGAGCTCCGCCAATTATGGCGGGACCGCCAAATTTGGCGCCACCGCCAAAAATCCTGCCAAATTTGCCTTAACCGCCGGCTAAAATTTCGCATGTGACCGATTGGAGGGCTTGGCAGTTTTCCTCGGATTGTGTGCCCGGTGGTTAGTTGGCCCTTGGTTCCTAGAACGTGGTCATATGGCGTGGGAGGGTTGGCCCCCCAAATTTTCTCGCCCGACTTCAATTTAAGTTTTAAATAACACATGTTCCATTAATATTTCAAACAAACACGGTGTGGCTCGTTGGTAAAACGTTGGAGTTGTTGGAGATAGGTCGGGGGTTCGAATCACCAACCCCACCAATTTTAATATGCGCTCCCCAATACTTGAGCTGACATCATCCTGGGCCACGTGGCGGCCTCTGGGCTTGCCACGTGGCAGATTCTAATTGGCACGTTTCAAAGGAATATTCCATGGAATATTCTGTGGAAATCTTTTTTTAATTTTTTTTAAAAATTCAAAAATTAAGGGTTATTGGGCAATTTTGTTTTTGACGTAACTTTCACATACGGTGACCGTTTTTCGAACCGTTTGTGGTGCCAAAATCGAGAGGACGAGCTCTATCCGATCATTTAGGTTTGAGCCAATTTTGAGCATTTTTCGACACTTGAGACATGAGCCCCTGATCACGCCTCCCCATTGGAAAGCTTTTGGACCCCAAAAGCCTTCAACTACCTATTAAAGAGGTGAGGGTACAGCGCCCTCACTCTGTCCACCTCCATCCACTTTTCCTTGTTCGGTTTGCTGCCTTTGAGACCAACCCAAACATAATCTACATTGCCCCTCCTGGAAGTGTGTGTCCTTCTGTCAAGGATTGTATCTTCTTTCAGCTCATCTAAATATTCTAGCAAAAAATCTTCTATAGATGGCAACTAAACAGCGCTTTCATGATCAGCGATCAAAGGAGGTTCATACAAACGTAAGTTCTCCACATTAACAATAGAATACATTTACATGTAGGAAGTCAAATCTAATTGAAAAGCATTATTTCCAACCTTCTTGAGGATTTTGAATGGACCATAACGAATAGGCTTCAGCTTTTTACCTTCTCCTTGCATCCTTTCCTTACTGATGTACATCCATACCTCATCCCCTTCTTGAAACTTGTGATCGACTCTATGCTTGTCGTGTCTTTCCTTGTACTTGCCTTGACTTTTCTCAAGTTGTTCTTGAATTTGCTGATGTATTTGCTCAATTCTTTCAATGAATGAACGAGCCTTGTCAACATCACTATGTCCCTCAATGGCGACATCTTTCTCAAGAATGAAATCAAGAGGCGATTTTGGCAAGTAACCAAAACAAGCTTCAAACGGTGAGGTGTTTGTGGAAAAGTGCTTGGCACGGTTGTAAGCATGTTGTATGTAGTGCAAATGTTCATCCCAAAGCTTGGGATGCTTGCTGCAATAT
>APFE030034234.1:2552-12953 GCA_000404065.3 Pinus taeda
CCTGGTTATAAATACTATGCAGGGGGACCTGTTCTGTCCAAGAAGACCATGCTACCAGCACCAACAGTAATGGGACCTATTTAGACACACAGGAAGGGACCTGTTAAGAGATTGATATTTCAAAATTACTTCAACACAGCTTCAACAAGTTTCTACAAAGGCAGGACCAAGACTTTATCAAGCACCCAAGCTCAACAGCACCTGTATGCACATAAAGAATTGCATGAACATCTTCAGTACTGCAGAGGGACCTGTTGCATTCAAACCTACCTCAGGGGACCTGTTATGAACAACAAAGAAAATCAAACAACAGTAAAAAATCTAGCTCTACTCAACATGCCAATGCAACAACAGTCAAACAAAAGTGCAATACACTCCTTGTTTTTAACACTTAATTTCTTGGATTAACTTTTAATGTTAATTCTAATAGCTATGACTGTTATGATTAATTTCAAGGGCGCATTTTTCTCATCATCCCTTATCTCCCTAATTCTTCCCTACTCCAACCTACTTCCTACTTCTAAAATTCATTAACCCTTCATTCCAATGTTTCCTAAGCATCCTACAGCCATCTACTGCCATACCAACCTCCTAAGTCCACACCTCCAATTGGCTGAGTAACAACGGGACAATTGGTGATATTTAAAAAAAAGAAAAGAAAAACAAAGAGTAATTATATAAGGGAAAGAGACAATAGGCCTATTCATTATTTTGCATGCGGCTGAATGATGAATTCACCACCCGACGCACCCAAATGATTCAGGGGAATCCATCATCAGTGTAGTATATACACCTCCCAACGCTCCCATAATCATATTTGTGCAAGCACTATTATCATTGTTCCTCTGTTTTCAAAAATGAACACACTCCGAGGAGAAGGAAGTTGGTCATTTCACTTATTTTTAGGATTGCATACATTGGCGTATAACTCCGTGGCCTCCACAGCAAGGACCAAAGACAGTGAGCGCATCCGATTTCGACTCTCACCGAGCTACACAACAGTCGACCCAGCATTACAGTGAACACTAAGGGAGCGACCCTATCAGGTAATAAATCCAAACTTCTTTGTTAAATTTGCAAGTTAAAAAGCTCGACCCTCTGCCAAGATGACAAATAGGGTTGAGCCAAGTGTGTTCGATAGCTCCCAGTACCATGAAGACTACATTTCGATTCTTAGGGAAATACAGTGGTTACCCTTTTTGGAAAAATTCCATGGAAGCAACGAAGAAGTTGCTAAGCAATTCGCCTTCACATTTAATGGGGAGGAAGCCCTGATAGGCAATTTCTCATTCAGGGTTTCAGAAGACACCATCGCCCAAGTGATATGGATTACCCTAGAGGGGGAAAAATATTTTAAAACCAAGCAATTCAAAGAGAAATCATGGACCCAATTCATGTCTAGGTCCCGAGTCTTAGCGGTCAACTGGAAGAAAGGCGTTCCAAGAAGTTGGTTGGTGCATCCTTGGGATGAAATGGTTTACATACTTCAAAAATTTGTAACCTGTGAAGGCCGCTACAGCATTGTTTATTTATACCATATCAAGTTGTTTCTACACATAAAAAAACAATGTGTCATCAGTTTACCATATTTCTTATTGCAGAGCCTAACCAAGATGTCAAAAACCATCCAGAAGCAGAATGGAAACGAAGACAAGAGCTTATATCATTTTGGTTTAATCAAAATTCTCATTGAGCATGAAATGCAAAGAAGAGGGAAAACATGGAAGGAGTTCTTAGCTGCCAACCAAATCAGGGATGAGGAAGGCAAAGAAGAATCACAAGAAAATTCAGTATTTATGAAGGACATTGATGAGGAGATTCCAGCATCATCCAAAGCTAACAAGATACCCCCACCTGTGAGCGGAATAAGGACTAGACAAATGAGAAAGGAGGATGCTAAGAGGGCAGAACAAGACAAAGTCTTCACCACTTACTCAAGGAGAACAAGAAGGACACCAAAAGTTTAGTTGCAAGAAGACCAACCCGAATCCAATGCACCTATATAGATGGATATTCAGAGCAGTGACCATTCGCCACCAGGGCCAGGAGACGATGTAGATGTTGAAAGTCATTCACCCCCAGGAGCTGATATAGAGGTCAAAAGTAATAATAAACGAGAAAGAGGGTCACCACCTCCCAATAAGAAGCAGAAGAAATTAGAGAGACAAATTGAAAAATTAAAGGAAGAGCTCATGGAGGCTAACATGCTGGAGAAAGTTATTAAGAAAGAAAATGAAATGCTCTGAGCACAGAGTAAAGAAATTCAAAAGAAAAATGAAAAGCTAAAGGAGCAAGTCAATGAGCTGGAAGCTGAGCAAACAGATGTTTGCAAGTGGGCCACCAAGTGGTACAATCAAAAGAAGACCCTCAAGGAAAAATACAAAAGACTAAAGCAAGAGCTCCATGACGAGAAAGATGCCCAGGTGAAAAAGAATGTAGACACATTGCTTAAGGCAACAGAGGTACAAGTAGGGACTGAGTTTAAAGGAAGCACTTCAGGGTTAGCATGAGGACATGCTATTTCATTAAGTCGGGGAGAGATGTTGGTACCATTCTATGACCCCTTTTTCCCTCCCAAAACTTGACAATTACCTACCTCTTTTCATCATTTATCCCTCAGATGCCTTGGAAATTGATTAATTAATAGTCTTATAGTTATTGAATTGCATTTAAATTGATTTAAGGGTTTTGCGTTAATAAATTAGGAGTTTTTGGGCAAAATGACTACAGAAAGTCCCAACATCCTATAAATGGCTTATTGTTTGACATGTGTCATGATAGCCAGGCCAGAGCGAAAGGTATGGGTGAAAAGCGAAATGTCCAAGCATGGACAAGCACCTATCCCGCAGCGGAAACAACCCTCCTACATGCACGGTCAACGATTGGTCAACTATGGCATGTTGGCGACAAAGGCAGCAACAACACACAGTCACAGTCCGAATCGATTTTTAGTTGTTTCCTTTTTTTTTTATATGTCAGCTAGGATAGAAACATTTTGTGTTTTGGTAAAAGCGACAACAACCGCTCATGAATGTACATCCATTTTCAAGGGATGTGAACCATATGTAAATATAAGTTCTGAACCTTGTTGTATGTTCGGTTACGTTTTTATCACTATTATTGTTTCACGACAGAGCTTCGACCTTAATACAAACAGACTTGCATTATAATCACAGTGTGTTGTTTTGATTTGGTGATCGTGGGATAACAAGCTCAGTATACCAAGAACGCGGACGGGCCCTGCGTACATGGTATACTGTTGTCATTTTAATTGCGTTTACAGTCATTTGATATTGATATATATATGCGCAGTGATTAAATCGATTCATGTCCATGTTTATGTATTTATGAATGCGTTTGTTTATATGTTTATGCATGCACTTGCATAGATTATCATTTGGATCGTGAATCATATCTTGTAAGGGATTCGATCCAGGGTTACCTCGTAAAGCACTGTCATGAACTTTATGCTTACGATTTTCACTTTGCATGATTGTTAATGAATGTTCATGAATGTTGAGTAGCCACTGAACAAAGGTTTTATGTTTGATGTCTCTGTAAGGAGACCAAAATCTTTAATTACAGTGATACACAACGTTTTACGAACTGAATCTTAGTTGATAGTGATACATAGTTTGATACTCAGTTGATACTTGGTTGATAGTTTGATATTGAATCAAATCATAGCATTGTAATTAGGAAAGGTAGGCTTAGATTAGATCCTTTATGTCTATATATTTTAGGGACACGCCTCTAAGTCTACGCACCCTGGTCGATAATAAATATAGCCCAGTCTAGCACCCTAGATAGGACACTACACTCAGCTTATAAACTTTCATTACATGTAAAAATATAGTCATCTACAGATATAGACCCATGAATGGTTGACCATGAATGTAAGGCCATTGTACTTTTGATTTGGTACTCCTAAAAATATCGTAGCCCGGATGGATGAAACTAGATCCGGGCTCTTCAATCTTGTTGAACATTTTTTTCAAGTACAAGTCTAACCATGTGAATAGATGTTCTGAAGTTGAATATGGAAAGACATCGTCTGATTACCAACTAATGATGTAAGTCGTTAATGGACGTGAGAGGAATCATTGATAATGATAATGACCCTCAAGGTACTATAGTATATTTTGCATGGTGTGAATAAATGATTTGAAGTCAAACACCATACAAAGTCTTTTGGTTGAACAACATTGATGTCAACCTATCGCCGTAAGCGAGGAACCTTCCATTGATGTATGCAAGATTCAAGGTACTGAAGGGGTGTTTCAAAGTATGATTTCGATAAGAAGCAACCCAACATAGGAGGGCCTTGATGTATCCCACATCTATGACACGAAACAAGATAAATGATTTTGGAGATGAAAAAATGACTGACGACACAAGGTTCAGGAATGGCGGTCATGAAAATAATGGTTTACAGTATTGCAAAGGATGAAGTTTGAACTGAATGATTTCTTTGAACATGTGAGCGACACTAAGATGAATTGGTAGCATCGACCCAAAAAAAAATAATGCATGGTATGATAGACCAACAGTGTGATAAACATCAAGCTGAATGACCCAACTCACATAGTCACGGTGATGACGTGAAAGTGTCATGTTCAAGAGTGACTTGCTACCATAAATTTTTCTTGGCTTTTTACATTTTCCCCAGTCATTGCTGAACAATACCTCTTTATTTTTTATCAAGCTTGAGGAGTATAACATATGCTTGTTGTATAATTTCACCCTTCAGGCTAATATATCGCTATTTCATGCTTTAACGAGTCTAGAGAAGGTGAAACTTGGCCCTGTCTAGATGGACAAGTTTGTCGCTATTTGATGTTTTTAACGAGTTTAATGACAAAGGAAACCCGGGCCTTTTCATGTTTAGAGAGTTTGAAAAGGGACGAAAGGGAAACTCCATAAGTTCTTTTTCGTAAAATAATCTTTCAAGTCCGAAAGAGCGTAAAATAATACAGGAGAGATATCATTTCCAATCCTTTAACACGCTGGAATAGGCAAGTACTTGACAATATTTTCATATTTAGAGAGTCTGAAAAGAGTTTAAAGAGGACTCCAAGGGGGTTCCTTTTTCATTTTTAACAAAGCTTGAAAAATAGACAAAAGTTTGCTTTGTGGTCAAAGATGTTCAATTTACACTTGAGGACATCAAATTCTGCTTTCAGATGTTAATCCTACTCAAAACTCCATAAAAGTGGATTAAAAATACATGTTCATGGAAAAAATGAATAAAAACTAATGTTTAATCGATTAATGTGCAAAAAATAAACCTAAAAACAAGTTTTATCATTCATTTTTACCATTTCACTTTTACCCTTTGCCTTTGGTGCTCTCAAGTGGTTTTATACCTCGAAGTTCACTAGCTGATTGCGGAGGATTCAATGGACTGTTTCTTATGATATCTAGACCAAGTAGGAGCTATCCTTGTTCTCTTCCATTTTACTCCATTTGTTTTCATTTTTAAGAAAAAAAAATTGGTTTCTGAAGTCCCTAGGGTTTCATTTTTTGAACTCTGGATCAATGCACCCTTTCAATATTGAAAGGTGCACTACATTACACACACCTAGAAGGTTGTATGCATTGCAGCAAAATGTCTCTAAGGGAGGGGTGCGATGGGTACAAAAACCAAATTTTGATAGCTGTTTTCTCCCAAAATTTCCACTGTTTTTTGCAAAAAATGGACCCTAATTTGTCTAATGGTTTCATTGTAGAAATTCATCGGATCAAAAAGGTGATTATATGGAGATAACGAGAGCATGAAGAACAAGATATGATTTCCATAAATAATCAGGGAACAGTTGATGCCCTAAGGAATTGTGGGTTACTCAAGTATTTTCGATTATCTAGCATGCAACAACAAATTGAGCTTTTACAGTACCTTGATTGTTCTTGGGATCCTACCGATCGGGTCTTTCACATTAGGGTAAAATGATCCCCTTTACCATCGATGATATTTACTTTCTGACTGGACTGTTGAGGTGGGGTGCTTCCATCTCATTATCAGGATTTACCAGAGGAGGTGAATCAGTGAGAAACTATATACGACAGTTTCGCCAGCAAGGAGCTCAACCTAGTAGAGATGGAAAGATCAACATCCGGGATGTTAGTGATTTACCATTGAGAAAAATCCCTTTTACCCTTGCCAAAATGGCTAGCAGCACAACTTTACACTTGCAAACAGGTCATATATGTAGTATGCTTTAGAGTGTTTGGAGCCAAAAGTGTTCAAATGGTGTGAGGCAGTGCTTTTATCCATGAAAGAACAACTGACCAAGGTAAAGAATGGAAAGAAATTTTTTTTTGGCTATGGGTCTATCTTGATTTCTTTTTCCTTGGAGAGAATTCCACTCATGCAGCCAAAACTCATCTCACTAGGAGTACCTAGACCTAGAGACCCACAGATGCAGAGGTGGGTAGAGCTTATGGCTAGGCATGCTGGCCAGTCATTGATCTCATTTCCCCCTATTTTCTTTAAGTGGTTTGACCGATAGGACATGGCCTTTGTAGAATATCCATATTCAAGAATGGATTCTGTGTTGATCCAGATCTGATATTATTGGTTGGAGTGCAGTGGACTGTTATTGGTAAAGTGTTTTTTCTTTTTAAAGTTTCTACTTTTTTTTTTGTGTTTTTTGATTATTACCAAGACTAAACAAACATTTTTTATATGTATGCAAATTTTGGATATGTTCGACCTGTGGGACACCAATGAGAGGTAGGTGCACTAGTACAAAGAGCTGTTGGGAGAGCAGTTCTCCGAGACATGGATTTAGTAGAGACATTGATTGAGCTATAGGATCACATAGAGGGTTTGACCCTAGGTATTCCGGATGTCTAGATCGAGGAGTTAGCTATGTGATTGCAACGCCATACCATTGGCGTGTCGAGTCATTGGATGAGACTCCTACACATGATAGCATAGGCTATGACCTGTTATCATGAGCAGCACTAGTCTACTTGGATATTTTTTGCATACATTTTTGAGTTTTTTGGAATAGATGACCAATTTTTGTCTTGGACACAAAATATTTGTAAAAACTTATATACAACTATCTATATTAACTTTCAGAGTTTTATTATGGTTAAGTGATGCAATCCTATTCAAATGATGGTGTGAATTGAAAATTTTTACTTTACATATGTCGCAAATGTCTATTTAACACATAATTCGCTAGAGAGCCAGTTAATGTGTTTAGATTTCTTGAAATATGCTGATATTGAATAAACTCTAAATACTTTTCCAAAATACGAACTCTAAGGAACATGTGATGAATTGCTAGGTTTCGGATGGTATAGATGCCAGTAAGTTGTAGTACAACAAGTTGTGAGTCTAGCCTAATGATGATTCGGTGTATGCGACGTGAAATGGCATTAGAGAGGAGTTCAACCAACGTGCTATACTTAGTGATATTGTTTGTCGATCATCCAATACATACCCATCTAAAACTCACTAACTTGTTGCTTGGAGCAAAAATGGCCCATGCTACAGAAGATAAATTCTGCGTATTATGACTAACTCCATCGGCATAACCAACAAATGGTTTTGAAAAGTTCGACATCTACAACAAATGGGAAGTGGATTACCTAACCAAATAAAAGCTACAAAAGAAACACACACACAAATGCAATCAAAGCATATATACAATGAGTTTTACTACACTTAACTAAGCATAGTAACATTTAAGGTACAACTCGTTTCGGGGCTACGATAATGGAATCCCATCATAGTCCACTAACTCATAGGTACTTTCGTCAACACACATTTAAAAATATAAGGGCCCATCCATAGCAGTTCAAATTTTCCTGCTCCAAGTTTATCAGAATCTTGATCATAAAGCAAGACCAGGTCACCTTCTAAGAAGACACGAAGGTTAACATTTTTATCATATTGCGCCTTGATGCGTTTTTCATGTGCCTTGTTAGCCATTGTGGCATCACGACAGGTTTCATCCACATGGATTAACTCCAAGAAACATGCTTCTTCTTCAGAAGTGTCAGGAAGTAGGTCAATCGTGAGTTTGAGAGACGCGATTTCACATTGGATTGGTAAGACTACTTCCAAACCATACACCAACTGAAAAGGCGTAAATCCGGTTGCATTTCTTACCAAGGTTCGATATGCCCACAAAGCCGAGTATAGGATTAAATTCCAATTACTCTTATGAACTCTAATCATTCTTTGCAACATGTGCTTAAGCACTTTGTTGATAGCCTCAACTTGTCCATTAGCTTGCGGGTAGTATGGAGTAGAACTATCATGTGACAATCCTAATTTGGTAGTTAATTAAACCATCACGTGATTGCAAAAATACAACCCATGATCTGTAACTATAGCTTGTGGTACACCAAACTTGGCAACCACATGGTTGAAAAAAACCAGAGCAATCGTTTCACCACTGTTGTTCAATGTTGGCATCACCTCGGCCCATTTGGTAAAATAGTCAACGACGACTATAATATATCGATGCCCCCAGCCAAGGTGGGGTTACATGTCATAAAGTCAATGCCCCATTTTGCGAATGGGTCAATAGCAATGACTGGATGCAGTGGTGTAGGTGGTAATATTGTTTTACAGTCAAATTTCTAGCAAGCATGGCAACTGATGACAACAAGAATGCAATCTTTGAATATAGTTGGTCAGAAGTAACCAACACGTATAATTTTTTGTGCAGTTGTGTAACCAGAAAAATGCCCCCCATAAGCACCTGAATGACACTCAATCAAATCTTTTTTAGCCTCCTCATGAGTAAGGCACCTACGTAAAATTGTATCAGCACCATGACGATAAAGTGTATCACCAATGATTAGATAATCTTTGGCTTTGTATCGAGTATGTTGTTGTTCAGAGCGAGAGGTATTAGGCCGAAAAGCTTGGGTCTGGAGATAGACCAGTATATCTCCATACCATGGATAACTTGATGAGATAAGAAACAGAGATTCATCCAAGGTTAATGCTTCTGATGTTAAATCATTGGAGGATGGGGGAAGATCACAAAGTAACTCAGCAAAGACAAAAGATTTCTTTGATTCAGATTTGATGAATTCCAAATCAAACTCCCTCAAGATAACTATCCATTTAGAATACTTTCCCCCCAACAATTGGTGTTATAAAATGTACGTCATAGGGTTGTAATATGATATAATGGTAGTTTTGTGGAGGAGGATGTAATGAAGAAATCTCTGCACAGCTTGAACAGCTGCCAAGGCTAACTTTTTGACATGTGAATACTTACTTTCTGTATCATTGAGATTACAACTCAAATAATAAATAGGATTTTCAGCTCCACTTTCTTCTTGAACTAAAACCATACCAATGGTTGTATCTGCAGCAGCGAGATACAAGTAAAAGTCTTTTTGATAGTTTGGGGCATACATTAATGATGCTCTAATCAGGGAATCTTTGATAGCATGAAAAGAAGTTTGTGCAACTTGGTCCCAATGGAAGGGTATCCCTTTCTTCAATAAACATGTATAACCTTTAGCTAATTCAACATAGTTTGGAATGAACCTCCTTAGAAAGTTTGCCTTCCCTTGAAGTCTCTTTATCTGTAACAAGTTTGAAGGTGGAGACAAGTTAAGGATTGCATGAAGCTTAATGGGATCAAGTCGAATTCCATCTTTTGAAACTATGAATCAAAGCAATCGACCAGAGCCAAAAAAAAACACATATTTGTGTGGATTGAGCCTTATCTTGTGGTGTCGACATCATAAGAATATTACTCTCAAATGTTGTAGGTGATCAGTCCGTTGTCGTGAATGAGTAGGAAAATCATCAAGATAAGGTTGAACAATGTGCTTTATGTCATGGAAGGAATAATTCATCACCCTCTGAAATGTATCCCCTGCATTCTTCAAACCAAAAGGTAACTTTCGATAAGTGAATGTGCCCCATGGATAAATAAAAGCGGTTTTCGATTGTTCCTATGGGCAGATATTGATTTGATTGTAGCTAGAAAATCCATCCATGAACGAAAATAATTCACATCCGGCACATTCGTCAATAATCTGGTCGATAAAAGGTGTAGGATAATTGTCTTTTGGACATGCTTGGTTTACATCCCTATAATTGACGCACACTCAAATTGTACCCTGTTTTTTCATCTTTGAAACAATATTAGATACCCAATCAGTAAGAGGTATAGGGGAAATAAAGCTAGCACACAAAATTTTTTCAAACTCTTCTTTAATGGCAATGACTTTCTTAGGATGAATAGGTCGAAGACGCTGTCGTACTGGTTTGACATCAGGGTAAATTTTAATCTCATGTTCAACAATACTTGAGTTAATGCCTGGCATATCCTCATAAGACCATGCAAAATTATCTTGAAATTCGTGAAACAGAGCACAATAATTATCAAGTTCCATTGGAGAACAGGATTTGCC
>APFE030034243.1:0-14916 GCA_000404065.3 Pinus taeda
GTTGGCGCAGGCCGTGGACTGTTTCCCTCTCTGAGGGTTTTAACCACGTCAAAATACTGGTGTATTGATCTGTGATCTGTTTGTGAGCGGTGTCCTTTTGGTGTTTTGTCTGAGGAACTTACCCTGTAAATTCCTACACAACCGGCGTTATGAATTTCACCCGCCCCCTGACCTTCCACGCAGGCACACATTGAGCCGGCAGTCTGCCTCCCGCCCCTGGCATCCGCAAACCGACCCTGATCCACAAATTTAGGGATGCAAACTACCATACTGCCTGCTAAACCATCGCTTGGCGGTGAGACCGCCCCAAACCGCTCAGCACTCCCCTCGATCTGGTCGCTCGAGCATTGATGCAGATCACCACTAGGCGCGGGCGAGGTCTCCGCGACTCCAAGATCAAACGCCGGCTGGAAAGAACCCTTATTCAGGTCATCACCATAACCGATTCTTCCATCCTGATCACACGATTGCAAGACAGAACCAGTACACCGAGCGATCGAGGCGCAGAATACCAGAGAACTGTGTACGCAGCACTAAGACACACCCAGGTCGTGAGAGGGAGAGGCATCAATTCCCATCCGGAAATCAGCCCCATCACCGTTCAAACGCTGAACCTAAGCCCTCGAGGACACCGAACACCCAGAAACCAACTCTCCCACTGCCATCGAATCCTGATTAGCTAGGCTAGATTGCTGGTTTACAAAAACCCTGCGACCGATTTATGTGATTTATGCCGAAATTCTTCTTATATAACTATGATTGATCACAGAAGCCTCAATTCTACAAGCTATGATTCTTTCCATTTTGGTAGGTGCTTGTGGGCCTGCCATGACTGGGGTAGATGGAGGGATACTGGCAGTTTGAGAAATGAATGACAGGGCTTGATGGACTATAGGGGAGGTTTTCTTTGGACTGAGATCCAAAGGGGAAGATATTGAACAAGGAGCTTTATAAATCCCTAAGGGTCTTTCTTTAATAATAGTGCTAGGCTCTATATTTTAACCATGTACATGCTCAGTTATCAGCCTTCCTTGTAGAGATACATAAGATTGTTTAGCCTTACTTGATCCTGTTGCTCCTTTTTGTGATGTCTTTCTCTGCTTGACTATCTTCTCAGGGCCAGGCACTGGGTTAGCTGGTGATTTCTAAGGATTTCTCTGAGTATGTCTCACAAACTAAGCCAGACTGTAATGTGGAGTCGCCAAGAGGTTCGGCCTCCAGTAGAGTCGCTAGATAGATGATCACAACCAAAAATGTGTCCAGACTTTGTCTATCATCAAAGTTGGATCTGTGTCGTTCTCCTAGGAAAGCTGAGCTTCAATCTCCTTTCCCTGGCAGCAGTGCCAATTAGCTTAGGATTCCAAGAAACTCTCCTAGGTTGTAGCTCGGAGATGCCTGGTAACATATAAATTCAACTATTGTTGCAGGTTTAGTGGAAGGAAAGATGGTTGGGTTCAAGCCAGATAACCACTTCTACTTTGTTTCACTCCAAACATGTGTGAACACCCTCAAACTACAAGGCTTTAGACCACCAATGCTCACAGTTTGAGGCATTAGGTGAATATGGAGAATACTAACCACACGAGCAGATGCACAAGACCATGTGATAGCCGGCTGCAACTAGTAAAGAAACCTGTAAATCTATTCTACTAATGCAAAGACAAGATGACAACTCTCTTGCACTAGATAGAAAGAAACCTGAGTAACCTATTCAGTGATGCATTCAACAATATAACACAGAGATAAGATGACAATTATCTAGTGCTAAACCTCAAAAGATAAAGAACACAGCATATCAGGCACATGCTTAGAACTGAGGGAAATGGAAAGTGAGCAGTTAACAGCAAAAGAAGCTTGTATTAGCTGAAAATGAAGACAAGACGCTGCAAGTGACAAAATATCTACAATCTCCAGAAGTTGAACCTTACATCAAATGCCAACGCTGATTACATCTTGCTTCTGAGTATATATAGATTTACATTACAAGGGCACACTAGCCATTTAGGTATGGAGGGGTCACAATTGACCACCAACTGCATTTAACTGCCAGATGGAGTCTCTGAATGTGTTTGCTTGCTTCAGTGAGTGAATCTGATCTGCTTAGGTGTTGTGCTGTCCCTTTTTGGCTGTTGGAGTGCTCGTACCTGTGGAGTCCATAACTGATGAATTCAGTTACAGAGTCGTGCTTGTCCTTTTCTCCGCTCGGCCATTCTTTCTGTCAAATATGGTTGTTGGGGACTAATTGTCACTGATACTGGCAAACTGGTTATCTCCTTCTTCGGGCAACAGATTGGTCGAGGATGTGGAATGCAGGGGCAAATGAACAGTCGGGATGAGAAGGAAGGATAACCGTTGGATCGAGGAAACGGATAGCGGAGATGACTCGATGGAGGCTATCCGCCAAGGCAAGAGCGGGGTGAATTTGGGCCGTTAGATCTTCGGCGGACAAATCGGACAGTAATCGGGCTACGGAGTTGCATGGTCGTTTATCGGGCGCGAGCGATTTTGCCAGGTGGTAAAGGTATTCATTGCACTGCTTTTGGGTGTTAAGCAGTAAAAGGACGGGGTCGCCCGATTCCATTCAGCGATCGAAACGTAGTGGCGGATGAGAGAGAAAAACAGCTCTCATCGCGTGCTAACGTTCGGTCATATTGCCGGCTCGATCAAAGCGAATGCCGTCAGATCTCGGCAGAGATGATCTGATGGTGGGGATTTATGGAGCAGGTCGCCTTTATCAGGTGCGACGGGAGCCGTTAGATCAATAGGGACTGATCAACGACGGGGATTCAGCGAGGGGTTTATGAGCGCACGAGGTTATATGGGTGAGGTTCTATGGTGAGTCTGGGCTTTGCGCTTGGGGCTAAAGTCAAAGGGGTTTAATCTGTCATGTTTAGAAGAAAAATAGAGGAATGGAGGTGGCGGAGGGTAAGCGGGGTAGGACGAAAAGGGAAAATGACCCATGAGGGGGCCATTTTGAAGACACCATCACGCAGACCAGGTTTTGCTTTGACATTAGAAGATCAGCGTTGCATAGCAGAGCTAACACTCAAAAGGAAGGAATTGACTACAAAGAGACCTTCACCTTTGTAGCCAAGTATACATCTATTAGAACTGTGATATCTCTTGCAACAAAGATGTGGTGGGAGATTCATCAGATGGATGTCAAAAGGGCATTTCTAAACGGAGTGATAGAAGAAGAGGTATACATTGAACAACCAGAGGGCATTAAGACACATGAGAAGAAGTCTCATGTATGCAGATTGAAGAAAGCCTTGTATGGGTTGAAACGGGCACCTAGAGCATGGTATGGCGAATCAATGGCTATTTGCAAAAAATGGAATTTCTCAAGAGTGACGCAGATCCAAATCTCTACTATCCGGTTGTAGAGAATGAGCCTCTGATCTTAGTATTATATGTGCATGATCTCTTCCTGATAGGATCATCCAAGCTCATAGGGGACTGCAAGAAGAATCTAGCCACAAAATTCGACATGAAGGATTTGGGACGAATGCATTATTTCTTAGGGTTGGAAGTTTGGAAGTTTGGCAGCAAAAGGGGGAGATCTTCCTTGGGAAAGGGAGATATGCTACAGAAATCCTGAAGAGATTCAAAATGGAGGATTGTAGACCCATGGCTACTCCAATGATAACCAACGGGAAGAAGATTGATGCATCAGAAGACAAGGATGTTGATCCCACCTTATACAGGCAGCTCATAGGGTCCTTGATGTATCTGGTCAATACGAGGCCAGAAATTTGCTACGTTGTCAACACCCTCAGTTAGTTCATGGTGGAGCCGAAGAGGACACATTGGGCAGCAGCCAAACATGTTCTCAGGTATTTACAGGGAATAGTCGATTATGGACTCTTGTACACCAGGAGTAAGGATATCAGGTTGAGTGGGTTTACTGATGCAGATTGGGCAGGAAGTTCAGTGGATCGGAAAAGTACCTTTGGGTAATGTTTCAACATTGGATCAGGAATGACCTCCTGGTGCAGTAGGGAACAGAAATCCGTGGTTCTAAGCTTAGCTGAGGCAGAATATATGGCTGCGAGCACAACTTCGTGTGAGGCCATATGGCTTCGAAAATTGCTTGTGAACCTATTCAGAAGAAAGATGGAGGCGACCAAGATCATGTGCGATAATCAGAGTTGCATCAAACTCTGTGAGAATTTAGTGTTTCATGATCGGTCAAAGCTTATTGATATCCGATGTCACTTTGTCAGAGACTGTGTCCAACGAGGAGTTGTACAGTTGAGCTACACTCCTACAGGAGAACAAGTGGCAGACATCCTCAACAAGGCCCTTGGAAGAACAAAGTTTGATTACTTCAGGGAAAAGATGGGGATGATAAAGAATCTGTTTCAGTAGCAGAAATGGGGGTGATGTTGTCGTCTAGTAGCAGTCAGCAATAGCATGGTGCAACATGATGAGAAAAGGATGAAACGCAGATGCAGTGTTGGGAAGAAGGACTAGCAACAGCACGGATGTAGAGAGAGTTGATGTACAGATGCAGCAGTGGCAGAGGCAAAGCCATGGGTAGCAGTGCAGGATGGAGCAGTGCAGAGGATGTTGGGTGGGGAGGCCTAGCATAAGCACAGGTACCGGTGCCGGATAATCAGAGTGATGCTTATTGAGGAGTATTACTAGAGCACTGTCCTCGCTAAGAGGGAGTGTTGATTTGGGGTAGCATCGGATGTTCTCTAGCCATGAAAAGTAGTGGAGAGCCTAAAGCACATGAGATCTCCATGACCCAGAAATGGTTTGGACAGATTG
This sequence comes from Pinus taeda, assembly GCA_000404065.3. Lineage (NCBI taxonomy): Eukaryota > Viridiplantae > Streptophyta > Pinopsida > Pinales > Pinaceae > Pinus > Pinus taeda. Next base: position 4,777 of record APFE030034243.1, read on the forward strand.
TACCCGGTTTGGGAGATATTAAAATAATTAATATTTTTAATAGAGTTCCTAAGTCTAAACTTAGGAAAAACAAAATATTAATGGGTATTAATATAAAACTGGGTTAGAAGGTTCCAAAATTCATGGATCAAGCCAAATCTAATCTTAGCCATTGATTACAGATTTAATCTCAACCATTGATGGACCAACGAGAAAAGTATAAGAAGAGGCCTGAGGGTCAGTTGGAGAACACAATGAGGGAGACCAGTGAGTTCAGTTTCTGGAGCGGGGTTAGTTGAGAAATTCGAACTAGTGGTCTGGAGAGCAGCAGGAGGCAGCGAATATGGAACTGAGAGTCGGGAACAGCACCAGAAGATCAACGCAAAGGTTGGAGAGGCAGACGCAAAGCCTCTCAGGAAGACGCAGAGGCAGCTGACTACATAGTCACTGGACGGCCTGCATGGGTGACGCAGAGAGGCCCAGTGCTGACGCAGAGAGACAGGGGCTGACGCAGAGGATCTAGGAGCTACGCAGACGTCAGCCAGGCTAACGCTGAGACTAGGAGAAGTGCTGGAGAATTTTCTCTCTGTTGGGTAAGCCAGTTTGGCACCCAGTTGTACTGAAGAATTGTTGAATAATAAAATCCTCCTTTGCTGCACCGGTTTTCCCACATTGGATTTTTCCGGGTACTATTTTCCAAAATATCTGTGCATGTGTTGGTTTCTGTATTATGGTGTGATATCTGCAGCAGAATTTATTTTAATGTTTACTGAAGGATTTTCATAAATAACTTATTGGGAAAATAAGTAGGAAAAATAAATCAATTGTTGCAGTGATAGAATTTTCACATTAAGTCTGTTGGATTTTGAGTGCGATCTAAAATTTTAATTTCTCCATATGAAATTGTAATATTCCTAACTAGCCATGACTAATTGGAATATTCGATTTTTGCTCAATTTTGCCTTCTATAGTTATTTATAAATAAAAAGGGGGGAAAGGGGGACATAACCCACTTTTAGAATAAAGTCACTCCCTAGTAGCACAAAGTTTTAACTTAAAGAGGAAGCCAAGGGGGGCCAAAGGACCACGTAGAGGAGGGGCCCACATAGACACTTGGAGGGGCTGCGCAGATGGAGAGGAGCATGTGGCAAGAGAGGGGCTATGTTGGAGGAGGTGGGCCTTGGGATTGAGAGAGGCCAACGCTATAAAGGAGAGAGGAGCCTCTTCATTTTGGCATTCGATTATGTGCATTTGAGCTAGTCACTTCGACCTAGAGCATGCTGTCTGTTTAGCCTGTCTATAGCACTGTTTAGTGCATTGAGTGTCTCCGTTCGGAGATCTCACACTTAGCCCCGAGGGACTTCGAGTGCCTACTCGGGCAAGGTAGCTTTCAGCAGTCTTTTGCAGGAGGATTGATTTTTGGGATTGAGGAGGAGCTGAGTATTTTATGATTGAGCAGTCTTGAGAGAGGATGACGCAGTTTTTTCGGGTAGCAGTTCTGGATTGGGGTTTTGTGGAGGATTTGAGCTAGGAGATTGAGCAGGGGATCAGCTCTTGCATACTGGAGGGTTTTGGCAGAGTTTCAGGTAGAATTTTGGAGGGTTCCATTCAGTGGCAGCGCAGAGCCTTGAGGGATTGCGTGGATCCTCAAGGGGGCGATTTTCCGGGGTCAGCCATTTTGGAAAAGCTTTCTGGGCTTTTATGGGTTTCTTGAGTAGAGCCTGATTCCAGAGTTTCAACATTTTCTGAGGAAGGGAACAACCCCAAATCCTCTTTTGATTTCCAGCAGTAGTAGCAGCACATCAATTCTCCAGCAGCTTGGATGCAGTTCAGAGAGAGGCCATTCCTTTACTATCTTGAGTGTATCTGTTCACTTGCCTTGTGCAAGTCGAGTTACCATCTTTCTGATCACCTCCTGTACTCATTCCATTACTCAGTATAATAAAATGGCTTAGCATTTCTCTCTGCATTTCTTGAGTATCTGCTTATATTTCATGTTTACATTATTATATGTTGCACCACTGTTATTTTTATCACTTTGAGCTTCCCGGTTACTATATCACTTGTACGTATTTGATTGGAGTTTGCTTGGGCTTGAGGGATATCCCGGAAAAGGGATATTACAGTGGTATCAGAGCATAGATCTGGCTCAACCTGTGGAGCTAGCAGTCTATGACACCGAGGGAGAAACCCTACATCTGTTACAGAGATAGGGAATACAGAGATATTGAGCGTAGGTTGGAGAACACCTACGGAGAGGGAGGTTGTGTTCCTGTGGTGGACGCAGAATAGGAGGACCTTGTGGTGGACACAGAGCAGGAGGATCTGATGGCAGATGAAGACGGGAAGAGATTTACAGACATGCTCCTCAAATTAGTGGAAGATCTGTCGAGGCAGATCGAGGTGATGGGGCAGAGATTCACAACAGTAGAGGCTAGACGACGTGAGAACCCACGGGTTTTCTAGGTTGGTGAGGAATCAGATACATCCCACCATTTTTCAGAGCAGGGTGCCACTCAGCATGATATTACTCTGCAGATGGCCTTGCATGCCCCTACACGCTCTACCATGCCCACTTTCCTAGGAGCAGACACGAGGGCCGGAGCCCAGCAGGAGGCAGAGCCCGATCATATGGGTGATTATTTTGCAAAGTACCAGGCCTATTGGCAGGAGTTCAGGGATGCTATCTCAATCACAGATTTTATTCAACTCTAGCGGGATAGTAGACCCCGCGACCATCACAGAGGACACCGGCAGTATCACGATGGAGACACCCACCGCACAGCTAGTAGATTTCACTTGCCCACGTTTGACGGTTCATCAAACAGTTCGGCAAGGTCTTGGGTGGAGAAGCTGGACATCTATTTCCAGCTTAACCAAATGTCGGAGGCAGAGGCCATCAAAGTGGCGACATTACATTTGGATGGTGAGGCCTAGGATTGGTGGTTCCATGGGATGGTTACACTCGAACATTCCACAATGACGACATATGCCGAGTTCACCAGGAGATTGATGGAGAGGTTTGACCGTAGGGATCCGGAACAGCACTTTGTTGAGTTGACGAGGCTCAAACAGACAGGGAGCTCAGAGACCTACATTGCAGACTTCTTGAGGATTTTAGTGATGGTGCTAGATCTATCCACAGCACGGAGGATCTACATGTTTGTTGAGGGATTAGCAGAGCAACTTCGGGGTCTAGTCAAGTCCACTAGACCAACCACACTCCAGAATGCTATTAGCAGGACTCGAGACTTACAGGAAGCCATACCCAGGACCCAGACACCTTACCCCCAGAGACAGGCTTTCCAGCCTAAGGGGAAGGATGTGAGGATTCCGCCTCCGAAGGGGAATCCAAGACGAGCACAGATTGATGATGACGCCAGGAGGGAGTTGAAGAAGTGCTTTACTTTTCAGGAGTCGTGGGCACCAGGACATAGATTTGTTATTGGCAAAGCACACTTTATTGAGGTCTTCTCCGAGCGCAACGGGGAAGAAGATGAGGAGGATGATGTGGAGGCAGGAGATAGTCATGCCGTGCAGGGTCCCTTGCCACCTCCACCACCAGCAGCAGGTGGTGCAGCTTTTGCACCTACTGGAGGAGCCCTTGCAGCATTACGAGGAGTTCCCAAGTATTTGACGTTGCGCGTACGGGGGACAGTACGTGGCCAACGAGTATCAATTTTGGTTGACAGTGGGGCAACCCACAACTTCATTAATGCACAGATGGTTGAGAGGAGAGGTATACAGACAGAGAGCTTCGATGGGTTTTCATTTTTAGTCCCAGGAGATCAAACCATGGTGTGTGCTGGTTATGTCCCAAAGTTATCAGTGACGATAGGCACCTACACACTAACTGATCACTTTTTTCCGGTCAATATTCCCAACACCAACATATTACTGGGTGTTCAGTGGCTTATCACTCTAGGGAAGGTCACGACAGATTGGAAGGCCCTAGAGATGGAGTGGGATGATGAGAAGACAAGGAGGCATGAGAAGATACGGGGACAGCACACATATCCACCTTAGACTGTTTCAGCTCATTGGATGGAGGCAGTCTTCCAAAAGGGAGACGTAGAGTGGGCAGTAGAGCTGCGTGCATCAAAGGCAGGGACTACAGGGCAGAGAATGCACCCAGAGATAGAGGCCATCCTTCACCAGTATGCCATAGTGTTTGGGGAGATTACACCGGGACAGCCACCAAACCGGGGGTTTGAGCACACAATTGAGCTTGAGTAGGGCATACAGGCAGTGATTACTACCCCCTATAGACATCCCAAGGCCTATCGAGATGAGATTGAGCGGGCCATTCAGGAGTTGCTGGCTCTAGGGCACATTCGACCGAAGCACAAGTCCTTTTTCTTCTTCCGTCGTGTTGGTGAAGAAGAAGGACAACACATTGAGGATGTGCATTGACTACAGGGCCCTGAACAAGAAGACCCTGAAAAACAGGTACCCCATACCCAGGATCGATGAGTTGATGGATGAGTTGAGAGGGGCACAGTTCTTCTCAAAGATTGATTTGAGATCTGGGTACCATCAGACTCGCGTGAGGGAGCAGGATATTCCCAAGACCGCCTTCAGGGGTCACTATGGGCACTTTGAGTTTTTGGTGATGCCCTTCGGGCTAACCAACGCCCCAGCTACATTCCAGTCTTGCATGAATCACATCTTCCGCAATCACTCAAGGAAGTTTGTGTTGGTGTTCTTTGATGATATCTTCGTTTACAACAAGACTTGGGAGGACCATCTCCAACACATTGGGACAGTATTGCGCATCTTGGAGGAGCAGCAATTCTATGACAAGCTCTCCAAGTGTGAGTTTGGGTTGACGGAGATGTTGTACTTGGGACATATCATAGAGGTGGAATGAATGAGGGTCCACGAGGAGAAGATCAGGGCCATCAGAGATTGGCTGGAGCCGAGGAACGTGACAGAACTTCGAGGGTTCATTGGCAATTGTACTTAGTACCAGAAGTTTGTCAAGAGTTTCTCATAGCTTGCTGCACCCCTAACAGATCTGACGAGGAAGGGGGCATTCAGTTGATCAGATACAGTGCAACGAGCCTTTGATAGGCTCAAGGAAGTTATGAGCAGCTGCCCAGTGCTTGCATTGCCAGATTTTACGCAGCCATTTGTTTTGGAGTGTGATGCGTCGGGAGAGGGGATCGACGTAGCATTGATGCAGGGAGGTCACCCTATAGCCTTTGAGAGCTGGAAGCTCCTTCCACACGGGTTGTATTCTATATACGACAAGGAGATGCTGGCCATCATGCATGCATTGGCCAAATTCCAACAATATTTAGTGGGTAATAGGTTCAGGGTGAGGACTAAGCACAACAGCCTCAAGTTCTTTTTGGAGCAGAAGCAACTACAGGAGAGGCAACAAAAGTGGATTAGTAAGATCCAAGCGTATGACTTTGACATTGAGTATTTCGAGGGTAAGAACAACATGGTAGCAGATGCCCTTTCACGTAGACTAGCCACGTTGTCTCTTATGAGCTTGGACACAGATTGGAGGGCTCGACTCTTAGTAGAGGACTCCAAGGATAGATTTGCATGTGAGGTTTTGGATGGACAGGTGGCGGATGACAGGTACAGGGTGGTCAATGAGATCATCTACTACAGGGACCGGATCTTCTTGACTGAGGGGTCTCAGCTCAAGAAGAAGATACTTCAGGCATCGCATGATTCACCATTGGCCGGCCATCAGTGGTTTACCAAAACCTACAGGGCCATTGGAAGGAGGTTCTCATGGAAGGGCCTCAAGGAGGACGTACTCCAGCATGTCCGGGAGTGCGATTTTTTCCAGAGGAACAAGGGGGAGATGAACCATCCCGCAGGATTATTGCAACCTCTTCCCATTCCGGAGGGGAAATGGGAGTGTATTTCGATGGACTTCATCATAGGGTTGCCCGTGGTACAGGGCAAGGATTGCATCTTTGTCATCGTTGATCGGCTGACAAAGTACGCACATTTTTTCGCCATATCCGCCCACTACACAGCAGCACAGGTGGCCGAGTTGTTCTTTAGAGAGGTCTTCAGGTTACATGGTCTTCCTAAGACCATCACCAATGACAGGGACAGTCGTTTCATGGGAGGATTTTGGCAGGAGCTTTTCCGGTTGGTGGGAATGGAGTTGACACCAAGTACCAGTTATCACCCACAGACAGACAGACAGACAGATATAGTTAACAAGTGGCTGGAGGGCTACTTGCGTAACTATATCAGTGAACAGTAGAGAGCATGGCTAAAGTGGCTGCATCTGGGGAAGTATTGCTACAACACTACATATCACATGTCCATCGGTATGTCACCATTCTATCCTTTGTATGGATATCATCCTTTGTCTTTTGCTGACGTGATGTTTGGTGCTAGCAAGGCTTCGAGAGCCAAGATTTGGATCCAAGAGAGTCAGGATATTCTCCGAGCTCTCAAGGATAATATGGCTACAGAGCAGAACCTGCAGAAGCTGTATGCTGACAGGGGTCGGGTAGAAAGACAGTTTGAGGTAGGGGACTTGGTCTACGTATGATTACAGCCATACTGACAGTCATCATTGAAGCAGAAGGGGGTTGAGAAGCTCAAGCCCCACTTTTATGGGCCATACAAGGTGATACGCAGGATTGGGCAGGCTGCGTATGAGTTGGAGCTTCCCCAAGGCAACAAGATTCATACCATCTTTCATGTATCACGCCTGAAGAAGGCATTGGGATAGCATGTGACAGTGACAGATGAGCTACCACCCACGGATGATGAGGGGCATTTGGTGTTGTAGCCAAAGGCTATTATTGATACCAGGGAGAGGCCGCTGAGGAACAGGACAGTCCAGGAATTCTTGGTGAGATGGAAGAATTTACCAGATGAGGATGCCACTTGGGAGAGTGAGAAAATTTTGCAAAATCCATCACTTCAGTTGCTTGAGGACAAGCAACATTTTGTCGGGGGAGACTGCAATATTCCTAATTAGCCATGACTAATTGGAATATTCGATTTTTGCTCAATTTTGCCTTCTATAGTTATTTATAAATAAAAAGGTGAGGAAAGGGGGACATAACTCACTTTTAGAATAAAGTCACTCCCTAGTAGCACAACATTGTAACTTAAAGAGGTAGCCAAGGGGGGCCAAAGGACGACATAGAGGAGGGGCCCACATAGACACTTAGAGGGACTGCGCAGATGGAGAGGAGCACGTGGCAAGAGAGGGGCTATGTTGGAGGACGTGGGCCTTGGGATTGAGAGAGGCCAATGCTATAAAGGAGAGAGGAGCCTCTTCATTTTGGCATTCGATTATGTGCATTTGAGCTAGTCACTTCGACTTAGAGCACACTGGCTGTTTAGCCTATCTGTAGCACTATTTAGTGCATTAAGTATCTCCGTTCGGAGATCTCACCCTTAGCCCCGAGGGACTTCGAGTGCCTACTCAGGCAAGGTAGCTTTCAGCAGTCTTTTGTAGGAGGATTGATTTTTGGGATTGAGGAGGAGTTGAGGATTTTAAGATTGCGCAGTCTTGAGAGAGGATGACGCAGTTTTTCTGGGTAGCAGTTCTGGATTGGGGTTTTGTGGAGGAGTTGAGCTAGGAGATTGAGCAGGGGATCAGCTCTTGCATACTGGAGGGTTTTGGCAGAGTTTCAAGCAGAATTTTGGAGGGTTCCATTCAGTGACAGTGCAGAGCCTTGAGGGATTGCGTGGATCCTCAAGGGGATGATTTTCCGAGGTCAGCCATTTTGGAAAAGCTTTCTAGGCTTTTTAGGCTTTTCTGGGTTTCTTAAATAGAGCCTGATTCCAGAGTTTCAGCATTTTCTGAGGAGGGGAACAGCCCCAAATCCTCATTTGATTTCCAGCAGTAGCAGCAGCATAGCAGTTCTCCAGCAGTTTGGATGCAGTTCAGAGAGAGGCCATTCCTTTACTATTCTGAGTGTATCTCTTCACTTGTCTTGTGCAAGTCGAGGTGCCATCTTTCTAATCAGCTCCTGTACTCATTCCATTACTCAGTATAATAAAATGGCTTAGCATTTCTCTCTGCATTTCTTGAGTATCTGCTTATATTTCATGTTTACATTATTATATGTTGCACCATTGTTATTTTTATCACTTTGAGCTTCCCGGTTACTATTTCACTTGTACGTATTTGATTGGAGTTTGCTTGGGTTTGAGGGATATCTTGGAAAAGGGATATTACAGAAATCCAATGAGGACATAACCACTCTCAAACATCATGAGTCAATTAATGGCAATGTTAAAAATTTAAGTAGCTTTTACTTTAATAATTTAACATTATCATTAACTGCATAGCATTAGTAGGGCAATATGGTCAAATACTAGGTTCCCCCACTCATAAATTATTGCTTTAAAAAAGAAATTGCATTCTAAGGGTGTAAATTTTTGTAGATGTTCTATGCTAAGAGCAATTTCACTTTTCTCACAGCAATCATACAAGTAGTTAAGCAAAATGCAGATAGAACATATAAGCAGATCTTACAGAAGACAAATCAGAAACAGGGAAAATGTGTGTGTTCGTTTCGACGGTCAACAGGATGCTTCAACCAGCAAAGTCTCCTTTGGTCAGCCAGCCCAGCATGTGTCACAACAACCCTCCAACCAGTAGATGAGTCAACCCAAGTCAATTCTACAAAAGTCAACGCTGTCCTGAAAAGTCAACGCAGGGGCAGCAAGCTAAAAGTCAACACAGCAGCAAAACGGTCAACCCTTTGACCTCGATTTTTGTGCCAGGTAGTACGGCCTTCAAAAATCGAACCTTCCACAAGTTTTCAGCTTGATTGGACCAAGCGTTGACCAAAGTCAACGCTGGTCAAACTTCTGCGAAACCCTAGCAACAGAAAATCGTACTACAGCTCAGCCGTACGGTCTGTCCTCTTCGTCCTTCCCACGTGTGGCTGAAATTCGTCCTCCAGGTAGCTCGTACTCTTTAGGATGAGAGAGGAAGATGTGAGTTGTGTTGTGATGAAATTCTCTCCAACTTTTCCTGTATTTATATCCATCAATGAGGGTGTGTGACACATCTGTTGGGCATGTGAGCCTACATTACAAAACTGGCTGACCTTGCACATATAATTTATTAAGAATAATAAATTCAAAATATAAGTTCTGCTCATCGGATTAAGACTATTTTTATATGGATTTTACACCTCTCAGAAAGAGGAATCCAACAAAAATACTAGCCTCTTAATCTGAGCATCAAAACATGGAGTTTGGACCTAGTTGTCCAAATTTAACACTCCCTCTCAACTAGGGAGAACTCCATCTATTAGTGCAATCAACATCGTGAGTCATCCCGCTGAAACTTGCTTTGCTGGCTTCTTTATTTCAGAACAGAAGTGGGTCAGTCACAAAGACATCATCCCCCGACTGACATAATCAGTCCAGAGGTCCCAGACCTCACAAATCTTGATCCCAGATCAAGTGGTTGGACCATGCCATCCTAGATAGAGAGTACGGCAATCTCTGATGCGTCCATCAGTCTTTGCTAATAGTCTCTAGCTTTTCCACATCTCATTGGCCAAATGAGAGGTACTTCCCATGAGCCCTGAACTCAATGGGTAGGATGCATACGGGGCACAGATAAATGAGTGGCGAACTAGCTCAATAATCACAAGGGTGGGGCAGAAGCATTATGAGTGCTTAAAGCTCCGAGAAGCTATCCCCAAAGCCCCCCAGAGCTCCCAGAGCTCATCGTCCAACAAGACCCACATCATAGGGTCTTTCCACGACACCAAGACTCTCACGGAAGGTTAGGAACTTGACCTTCCCCAGGGGCTTAGTGAGAATATCCGCGACCTGCTCATCAATTCCTATATGATCGAGCCTTACGGCGCCTCGCTGTACCATATCCCGGATAAAGTGGTACCTGATATCAATATGCTTGGATCGGTCATGGAACAAAGGATTCTCAGTCATACGAATCCCACTCTGATTATCACAGAGTATCACAGTGGTATCTAGCACATGTCCAAGATGTGCTCTTACGATCCACCACACTGCCAGCCCAATCGGCATCAGTATATCCACGGAGTATCACACTCCCGGCAGTGTATCTCAGCCCATGGTTTATCGTCCCCCGAAGATATCTCAAAAGATTCTTGGCACCAACCCAGTGAAAATGATGAGGCTCAACCATCTGTTGACTCAAAGTATTCACTGCAA
>APFE030034249.1:10541-62864 GCA_000404065.3 Pinus taeda
AATAGCTTTTTGTAGAGTATTGTGAGCACAGGTATCTTGTTTCACTTGCTAGGGTTTGGGTGCTGTTAGGGTTTCTGAAGTAATGGCAGGGATCTCCATTACTTCCTGAGATCTAGCAGCATTTTTGCCCTCTTTACTGATGGTTGTTTTGAGCTGTGCAGAAAACATTTTCTGAAGGAAATTTGTGGGCGTTCGGGGAAGTTCTCGGCTGAACCAGCGAACTCCCGCAAGCATTTTTGGTTGAGCCCAGTTGGATTTGATCCTGGGTCTATCATTCAGTGTATTTTTTTAATTTGCATGAGAGATTTTTCTGAAGTTCTTCACAGTGAAAATCTGAAAATCATTATTTCTTTAAATATTTTCTGTGCTTATTGATGAATCTGGCTGTTAAGGGGCCAAATCTGTAAATTATTTAAATGTTCTAGGGTTTCAAAATTTTTCTGACTTAGGGTTTCTATTTTATCTTCCTGCACATATTATTATTGGATGTTTCCATGGTTACAGGTGCAGGGTTTATGAAATTTTCAGGGTTCCATTTGACAAATCTGGAGCAAAAATAATTTTGATTTATGCATGAAAAGGTCAAAAGGATTTTGTCAATCAAAACATTTCTGCCTGCAAATGCACAAAGTGACCAACACGGGCCAGGCTGTCATGTCATTGCTATGGATGCCTTCCACAAGACTGCGTTTGGCCAGACATAGTACCCAAACAGTGATTTGGGCGGGGACGTTCAGTTTTAGCCGCTGTTCTTCAACGTGATAGCCTCTTTCTCATTTCCGCTTGCTCTCTGCCTGTGCCCGCTCTCTCCATCTCCTTCCGCCGTCCAGTTGCGTCCTTCCATCCCTGCCGTCGACCTGCAAAAAAAAAAAAAGAAAAACGAAGCTATAAGCTTGGAATATCATGAGAAACCCTTTCACCCGTTCGATTTTTAGATCAGGCGTTGCGACTTTCGATTTTCCTTTCCGCAGTCCGCAAGTGAACACAGTCATTTTTATGCGTGGGTTGAAATTTCAAAGTCGATTTTTTTGTGGCGTTTCAAACCTGCAAAACGCAAATGAAAACCGATTGTTGAGTTAGCTGTACGCAGCAGGACGTGGTAAGCTGCAATCGAATTTTTTATGATCCTCGTAGGTTTTAGGTTTGACGTTTAGCATATTTGTATAGCGTAGGTTTATTTTAGTTTCAAAATCGATTTTTGTTTCATTTTTCAGTTAGCTACGTATAGGTCATTTAGATTTTAATTTTTTTTTGTTTTAGTTTAATACATATACGCTTTTAATTTTTCCTTGAGTTTAGTTTTATTTTAAAAAAAAAATGAAAAATCAAAAATTTCGTGAAGGGTAATAGTTAGTGTTTAGAGTTATTTTTTTAATTTTAACTTTGATTTTTTTTTTTTAGTTTGAGTTTAAGAATTAGATTTAGATTTAAATTTTTCAGGGTTTTATCTTTTTTTTTAAATTAGATTAAATTTGTTAGTTTTTTTTGTTTATTAAAATAATAAAAAATAATGATAAAAAAAATAAAAAATAAACAAATAAATAATAAAATCATAAAAAATATATAAATAAAATCAATAAAATTTTTCTTTTAGTGTTTTAGATTGAAATTTAAATTTTGTTAAATTTTTGTCAGAAGAGCCCCTAAAAAAAAATAAAAAAAAAATTAAAAGATATAAAGATTTTGTGGAAATTATTTCTGCTGGGTTCAGTTGTTTGCAATTATTATCTTTCATGCTGAGATCTAAAATTTTCAAGTCGAGACACGAAATTGATATCTGGTTAATAATTTACGATTCTCGTGGTGGTTTTAAGCATTTATCTTCTCGAAGTTTTCAGTTGCTGGATATCGTTTTGGTCATGTGCTTTCACTGATGACAAATGATTGCTGGTCACGGTTTATTTTTCTATATCATTTAACAAGTAATCATTTTAATAACAATCTCTCAAGGCACTGGTCTGCTAACTAATCGAATCATTTTAAGTGCTTATCTTAATCGTGTCTCGTGTCTCCCAACCAACTGGTCGACAGTTGGTCTTCATCATCTCACAGGGTCTACCCCCCTTAGCCGCGGGAAACAGGCTTAAACAGAGGGATCGGGGATCAGAGTGACAGCCCCCGGTCTGAGTGTTGTCGTGTCAATCTGCGCGACAACATTTTTTGGCGCCGCTGCCGGGGATAGAGTTTTTCTGACATTCATCTTCTCATTGCTCATCATTCTTTCATCTTTCTCATCTCTCTTTTGAGCTGGCAGATTCAACATTTTTTGCGCCTCTTGATCTTTTCATCACCTTACCTTTCGTCATATCAACAGCTTCTTTTCAGCTCGTTTCTTGCTTGGGTGGCGACTCCATTTTATTATTTTTCCCAGACAAGAAACCTCCCTCATATCTGCTTGTTGGTTGTTTTTGGATCCTGGAATTAGATTCATTGTTCAAGTGGCGACTCCACTGGCTTCATCGATTGATTTTCTTGAGCAGAAATCTCGTTCTATCATCCATTTGGTCCCTTATTATTCATCATGGATTATTCATTTAAACCATGTCATTTTGATGACCTCCATGACATTCCGGAAGTGGCCATCTCTAAATTACCTTTGTTCTCAATTGGTGATGCAGTCGCTGTAAAAAGGCATCTAAGCTTGTTCACTCGCATAATGATCATATATTGTAGACCCCCTCAGTATAATCATGAAGATGTCAAAATGTGTCTTTTTGTCTTTTCCTTAGAGGGTGATGCTTTGAATTGGTTTAATAATTGTCCTGAAGTTTCCTTCACTTCTTTACAAGACATTGTCGATGCTTTTAAAGATAGATATGGTTATCTAGATAGCTTGCCTTGTGCCCCTAAAACTGTGCAGCAGAATGAAAAAGGTCCAGCTGTCGGTGAAAGATTCCAAGACAATTCTTCATATCAGAATGTGCCATCCACTTGTGCTGTTACAGATCAGATTCATGATAATGGAAAAGCAGGGACAAATGACAAAGAAAAGGAAGATCAAAAGCAAATTATACAGGAACTAATGTTGCTGGTAAAAAATATGGAGACCAATCAAACTAATTACGCCAATGATGTGAGAACTTTATGCACCCACCTGGAAAAACGTAATAGGGAGATGGAAGTCATGCAAAATCAACATGCTAAGGAAATTGAAGCCATGAAGATTAATCACGGCACAGAAATTGGTTTAATGCGAAGCAGGTTATCAGGCTTAGAAGAAAATATGACGACCATGAAAGCTAATCATGATAGGGAAATTAATTCTATGCGAAATAAGTTATTAACTATGGATGAAGAAATGATTATCATGACATTTGATCATAATAATCAATTGGCTACCATGCAAGCAAATCATAAGGAAGAGATAAACTCTATGCAGCATTGCTTGATGATCATAAAGGAAAAAGACGATAAAGTAATAAAAGATATGGAAGTTAATCAGATATGTCTTCAGAAAAAGTTATTAACCATGGAAGAAGATCATACCAGGGAAATCAGTACTATGAAAGTTGAACACTCTAGCCAGATAAATCAGGAGCCTTCTCATTTGTTGCAACAAGCTCCATCTTATTATGAGGAGGTCATTGGTTTGATTGAAAGGTGGTTAATTGTAGGTGATCCAGATAAACTTAAAAACGATAAAGATCATATGCAAGATGAAGAAAAATATGTCACGCATGTCTTACATACTTCATCTAAGAGCCTTGAAACAGAAAGTTCCATATCATCAATGATCCAGCCTGCCACAAAGAAAAAGCGCAAGAGAAAGAAGATGAGAAGAAGATTTGATGCATCAGACGGCCGCGAGCAGCTTGATTTTCGGATAGGAAGAAGTCCTACCATATGTAAAATTGGACATGGCACATCCGACAAGCAGTCGACAGATTTGCCTGAAAGCAGGCAAATGCTCAATATACACTATATTGAACACATCTGATGCCATGGGGCATCCCCTGTATTTCTAACCTTACTCCTTGTCATTTTCAGCATTTCATTTTCTGTTTTAGGATTAGATTTACTTTTCATGTTATTAGATAGTTGATAAATGAAGAGCTTCTATCTTTCATGTGCTTAAATGTTGTATGATGATTTTTGAATGGACGCTACTTATGTTTTATCGGGTATTGCATGGGTGCAGATTCTGGATTCTCACATTCCTACAGTGTAGCAACGTGTCCTCAAGTAGAGCCAGATGTTGACCGCTGCGTGTCAACTACCCATAGCAGTACACCCCCTTTTTTCGCAAAAAGGGGCAGCGCTTGATCGAGATGTTCGTGCCATTCAGCAGTCATCATCATTCTCCTGATCTTATTAAAGTTGTAAACCCAGTCTTCATTTTGATATAAATAATCTTAGCAGAGCTGAGTCATGTATGTAAATTGCCTAGGTGGACCTAATTTTCTAGTGATAATCTTCATTCCGGAAGGTTTTTCGTCTCACCGATCCATGATCGAGAGAGTTTTCCTTCAACCTGACCCCAAAGCCGGAATGAATTTTATCATTAGAGTCTTAGGAGAATCCTAGTGTGTTGATCTGCTAGATTATGTTTGGTCGCAGAACTGGGTGGTCTATGAGGGTCTGTCAAAGGGCTTTTCCCCCTTGAAGATGTCAAAATTGTAAAAGTCATGATGTAAAGTGTCTTGAGGGTTAGGAAAAATGTTAATCCTCTCATGCGTCTTAAGTCCTAGGTCTTAGGGAAATTTTTCCAGAGAGCTATGTTTGATGATCCATAATAAAAATAATAAAAATAAAGATAAAAAATAAAAAATAAATAAAAATAAAATAATAAATTACTAAAAAAATAATAATTTTAAAAAAAAAAATAATAAAATAATAATATTTTGAGAATTTCAATTTTTTAATACATTAAAAAATTCGACGGATGAGATTACGAGATGTCTTGATCCTCATCTACGGTCGAGATCGTTTTGACATGGATCACTCAAACTAGTCGTTGGGATTTTTCCTTTGAATAGGGTGCTAGGGGTCATTTGAGATAAGATATTGGATCTGAGTTTTGGCTGAAGAAGCTCTCTCTTGTAAATATTTTCTGGTGCTAATAAAGAAGACTTTGGGGTCAAAAGCTTGCTGGTGTTACTCTCTTAAAGTGCTGTGAGCCATTTCATTTCTGCATATTTTATTTTTCAGCCGTTAATAACAGCTTAATGAAGAGTATTGTTGAGCATAGATATCTTGTTCACATGCTAGGGTTTGAGTAGTATTAGGGTTTCTAATGTAATGGCAGGTATCTCCATTGTTTTTGAGATCTAGTGCTGCTTTTTCTCTCTTATTTGATGGTTGAAGTGAGCTGTGCAAGAAACCCTTGAGGATCAGTGGGCGTTAGGGGAAGTTCTTCGCTGAACCAGCCAACTCCCACATGCATCTTTTTGCAGAGCCCAACTAGTTTTGATCCTGGGTTAATCATTCATTTTATTTTATTATTTGCATGAGAGACTTCTAACGCATTTCATTAGCAATCTGAAACTTTCTGAAAATATATTTGAGGATAATTGATAAATCTGGCTATTAAAGAGCCTTAAGATCTGTAAATAAATGTACAGGGTTTTGATAAGTAGTTTCAGGGTTTTTCCCTCTTCACCATCGTCTTCCTGCCATCAATCTCTTGTCAAAGCTGTGGGAAAACATCCTGTTGCTATCATATTTGCTATTTCAGACGCATCTTCTTCAGCAGCAGTTTATATTCAACATTCAATACACCTGCAAACTGAGCCACCAATCGAGCCAGCAAAAACCGCCATCGAACAACGTTTCACCTACAAAAGCAAACGATTTTAGTCTAGCTGCGGTGGGCTTGCACGCAGTTCCCTTTTTTTGCTCCGGTTGCAGTCATTTGGTCTAGCTGCTGTGGGCTTGCACGCAGTTCCCTTTTTTTGCTCCGGTTGCAGTCATTTACCACCGTTTCTAATCACACGTTGCCGATACACACGAGCTGGGGAGTTTATACCACTTCACGCATACGCAGAATCGTGTTGCCTGTGTTTTGCTCTTCATTTGCACACAACAAAGGGCAAACGACAGTCTCGGTGATTCCACATGGGCCAGGTAAGTGTGTGTTTTTCTTTGTCCTGTGTGGGTGTTCTTTGGCCGCCGTCCAGCTTTCAGACCCGTTCAGGTGCGTACGTAACTCTCCTGTTTGTTGCCGTCGAGTACCAACCTGCAAAACAATAACACAAATCATTTTCGTTTGTCTGCTTGGAGCATTACGCGTAGAAGATCCGGTCAGGTTGTATGCGTAGTTTAGTGTTAGCGTAGGTGCAGTCTCAGTTTAAAATCGATTTTTTGGTTACGTTTTAGTTTTGGTTCATACGTATGCGATATTTTTTTTTAATTAGTTTTGCTTTGTTACGTTTTTATAATATGTGTTATGTATAATGTTTAGATTTAATATTTATGTTTTTTTTAAATAAAATCAAAAGGTTTATAAAAAAATTCTTTAGGTTTTTTTTTTTTTTTTAATTAGGGTTTTTAGATTTAGATTTTTAATTTCTTTTTTAGTTTTTTTTAGTTTTAAATTAGATTTTAGATTTTGTTTATATAAAAAAAATAATAAAAAATAAAAATAAAAAAATCATAAAAAATATAAAATAAAAAGGGACAATAAAAAATTTCTTTTTATGTTTTAGATTAAATTTTAAATTTTGTTCTAGTTTTAGATTTTTTTAGTTAAATTTTTGTCTGAAAAGCCATAAGAAATTCATCGTGGAAATTTTTTGTCAGTTGAAGTCTTACCCTGCAAATTTTATCGCATTCTATTTTTGTTGAGGCTGAAATTTTGGGATTAATGTTTATCTGGCATGCTTGAATATAATATGTGGTTAATGTGTAAGTTTACATGGTTGTATCTTTCGAAGTTTATTTTTGCCAGATCATCGTTAAACGCGTTATGAATTTACTGAATATCTTATATCGTTCGAGTTGTTTGATGTAAATGAGTGCCCTACATGGTTTATTTTCTACAGTAAGTAATCGTTTACACATTAACTCAACAAGGCACTGGTCTCTTAACTCAATAAAATCTATCATGTGCTTTGTCCTTCTGTGTCTCCCAAACCAACTGGTTCTTAGTTGGTCGTCTTTCTCTTTTCAGGGTCTACCCCCCTTAGCCGTGGGAGACAGGCTTAAACGGAGAGACCGGGGATCAAAGTGACAGCCCCCGGTCTGAGCGTTGTTGTGACAATCTGTGCGACAACAGACTCCACAAATTGTTGTCAAGTAACGAAAAATCACACTACACTTATTTGCCCTAAATTCTTCAACATGGTATCAGAGCTAAGGTGACACATCAAGGAAAGGGCAACTCAAAAGCACTTATCAAGGAAGGACATCTACAAGGTTGAAGCATCAAGCCTAGAAGTCTCAATCACTTTTAGGACAAGAAGGTCTCCAATCCATCATTCATCAAGGAAGTCTACATAGCAAGAAGAAAAGCCTTACATAAAGGCACCTACAAAGAAGATCAAATCGAAGCAGGACCTACATCAAGCTACAAGTCATCAAGCAAGTCCACTTGGAGAAGGCAACTTGAAGAACATCAAGATCCAAGGAAGGCAAGCCATCAAGTCTTCAAGGAGGAAGCAAATCCATTACATCTCAAAAACCTATCAAGTAAGTATATGTCCCCTTTTGAATATACATCAATGTCTTTTAGCAAGGAAAGCAACAAATTGGTAGGTACCAATAACTTTCTTGCGTGGAAGAAGAGAACTGATCTACTTCTCAAGGAGAATGAACTTCTAGAACATATCAAAGGGAATATCACTATCCTTACTAAGGAACAAACTCAAGCCTTAGCTAAGTATAATAAGGATGAGACAAGAGCACAAAGGATTCTAATAGAATCAATCAAAGACTCTCTCATTCCTTATGTCTCCAAATTTGAAACATCAAAAGGAATTTATGATAAGCTAGTAGAGCTATTCTCGGTATCCACAACCGGAGAAGGAATATCTCTAAGGAATGAATTGTACAAGATGAAGATAACAAAGGAAGGAATAGCTCCCTACTTCATGAAAATATATGAAATGAGAGGTCAACTTCAAGAGCTCGGGGAAGTCATGTTTGACAGAGAGATGACAACTGTAGTACTCAATGCTCTACTTGAGGATTGGGGCAACTTCACATCAGGCATATATGCCAAGAAGGAAGAAACCACTCTCAGTGAAATGTGGTCTCTATATAGGACAAAGGAAACCAGACTTAAAGCAAAGGAATGTGTGGGATCAAAGGAGCAAGCATTTGCTACCACGACCAAGAGAAGGGAAAATTTGGCAAATTTGTTCCACAAAAAACAAACAACAAAGACATGTCCAAAATCCAATGTTTTGGATGCCAAGAATATGGACACTACAAAAGGAATTGTCCTAAGCTTAAGAAAGACAACAAAAACAAAAGAAAGAGGGAAGAAGCTCACATGAATCAAGAGGTGAAAGAAGAAGAAAAGAAGCAAAAGAAGGAAGATCCTCTGGATCTCTACTATGACTAGGTCAAACTCTTTACTTCAAGTCTTTTTTCAAGGTTTTGAGTAGGATAGGAGCATCTAGAAATAAAAAAAAATTGCATGACTAGAAACATCTTCTAGAATCTAGAAGCATGAAGCACATAGAGTTCTAGATACTCATGAAGATGTAGCATTTATAATGAGAATAAAAATGCATGAGTAGAAATATCTTCTAGAATGTAGGAGCATGGTAGATATAGCTCAAGATATTCATATAGAAGGAGCATACCTAGTATAGGACCTCATCCATGATAAAAGAAGATTGATCATGATTAAGAATCTTAGAAGACCTTCATCATCAAAAGAAAGGAAACATTTGCAAGGCAAGGGTCTTTAAGATCCTATAATGGAATCTTCAAAAGAAGGCTCATGAACCAAAGCAGATATCTCATTGGGAATCTCATTCATGGGATTCAAGAAAAGGATGATATGCAGGCAAGCTAATATGAAGCAAGAAAGGCCGTACCAAGGACAACCAAATGAAGCTAAGATGATCAAAGGAGAATCAAGATGAGGTATGTATGCATCAAAGTTTAGTCATGTTATCATTTGTATATTATTGAGTCATGGGAATAGTTCTATGACATGATCAAGTAGGAAAGAATCTCTTTCACCAATGACATGCTCGAAGGCATGTACTACAATGCAATGAAGGTCAACAAAAGGACATACTCACAACCCTCCCATGTACTACAACGCTCCCATTACAGTCATACAAGTTCATTGGTTGGTGAAGAGAAGAAAGGGTCTCATCAAAGGTATTTCTTCTAGACCAAGTGCAACAAGGTCAAACGTATTTCTTCTAGAGCAAGTGCAACAAGGTTTACTAACAGTTGAAAGAAGAATGAAGTGCCAGAAGAAGAAAGTGTCGGGGAACAAAGTGCAGAAAGGAGGAAGGACTTGACTTATGCTTGGAGGTTATTCTAGTCAAGGGTCTAGGGTTTGGCATTGGTCAATAAAAAGCTTCAATAAGAGAAATTTACTGAAGGGTTTTCCTCTCAAGAGAAGAGAGGTTTTGGCCTTGGTAGAGAGCCAACATCTCGTGTTCTTGTTCGTATGTTTTACTAGCAATTTGATGAAGTACACACACATGCATTAATAATAATAAGAGGATGATTAAGCTAACAAGAAAAAGTAAAAAGACTTGACAAATTGTTATCAAGTAACGAAGAATCACACTACACTTATTTGCCCTAGATTCTTCAACATCCTTTTCCCATTTTAACAAAAGTCAAGTGGAATGATTGCTAGGTGATGTCTCATCTGTGATTCACTTGATTTGAGATTCTAAAGGTTGTTTCCTGGGCTATTAAACTATTGTAGGTTAAAACAAAAATATAGTGGGTTTGAACTAGTGATATTTCAAAGATTTTGATGCTAAGTAATACCAAGATAATGGAAATTTGCTTCAAAATTCTAGTATAGTTATTTGAGTCTCTGTGAAATAAGACACACAACATATTGTTGTAACTTCTGGTTGGAAATATTTGGTATTCACATTGAATGGAATGTGAATGTTACAACATAGCTTTAACTTCTATATGGGGTTAAAAATCCTGCTTTATTGAACATTGGTAATGAAACCTAGGAATCACATGCCTGATTTATAAGGGAGTTGATTCAGAGTGAATCTCAACAAGTTAGAGGATTGAAATTTTTGGCTTTTAGGGTTTCTCTAAAGATGTTTGCAACATGCTTGAGGCCGTTGCATGTAATTAGTGGTGCATGGTGAGTTTACTATCCTTGGATGTAGCATGATGGACATTGTTACCACTCAAACTCTCGTTTACTTGTAAAAGTCCTAACTACAACAGGAGAGCCTAGAGACAACTATCAGGCATGCCACTTATTGAACTCAGTGCCCTTGCCCCACCCTTGACACTATGTAAAAGAGGTATCCTAGTCTAGAGGGGAAGCTCAAAAGTTCAACTAAATTAAATTGTGTAGATGTGGGAGTTTAATGTAATGTTCCTAAACAGGAATATAAGTGATATACAAAGCATGCAAACAATCCAACAATCAGAAAAACAAAATATACATTAACCACCCATGGAAACATTGGAAATAGAGAATTGTTGAGCCATATTATTACTTCTTCGGGAGCAAAATACAATGGTAAAATAGAATGGTGCACTTGGGCTTGTCTCAATGGACAAGCATGCCAAAACTTAGCTAGTTGCACTAGTTTTCCCGCATTGGGTTTTTCGGGGACATTGGTCCAAAAATAATGGTGTTAAGTGGTGTGTTTGTTCTTATTTCTTTTAGTTGTTGATCTATAATATGTTGAGAATTCACTGGTGTTTATTTTCAGTATTTACTTTTTAAATAACTTGTCAAAGAAAAATAACAAGTAGGTAGGAATAAATCAGAAAAAGTGCATGAAGGGTTTCTAAACTAAGTAAACTTAAAAACTTCAACATGGTTTTAGAGCATGATTGCAAATCACAGGAGGACTAAAAGACATCAGTCGAGTGGAGCAATAGCAGCAGAAAACAGTTGTCCCAAGGTGACACAAGTTGTTTCTAGCAGCGCAGAAGCCAAGGAAGTGTGATGCAGAGCTAGCCAGAGCCACGCAGAGAAAGTCGAGAACTGCACAAAACCTCAGAGAGGCCAGCGTTGCTGACACAAAGGGCCAGAGGGTTGACGCAGGGCATCCCAGGGCTGACATAGACCCATCTGGGTTGACGCAGAGCCAGCGTGGGGTAGAGAGAGGCCAACGCATTTCACAGAGAGGCAGTTGTTGGAGTCTAGAAGACTATAGAAATATTGAAGAGTGGAGTTGGTGAGGTACTGTAGTCAGAACAGTACCTAACAGAGTGGAGACAGAGGAGTTGTTACCGAGGGTTTCTAGCCGAGGAACCTAGATCAATAGTGCAGTTTCACAAGACAATCAGAGTAGGGGACATCTCGACAAGCACAGAAGGATTTCTAGGAGGGAAATCAGGACTCAAAGGGAGTCTAGAAGAGAACTTCTACACGGGAAGTAGAAACTTAGAGGAATCAAACCGAGAACTTCCAGGAGGGAAGTAGAGGAGCGTCATGGCACTACACAAGGTAAGAGACCAGGATAGACTGGATGGAGCATCGAACTTCGCAGTCTGGAAGGCCAAAATCTTATCAATGCTTGATAGGAATCGTGTCAAGAACTTCACCTTGAAGATGATAGCTATCCCAGTCGACCCAAATGATAATGACAAGTACGAAGAGGCGATGGTGAGGGCCAATTGCATTATCCTTGATGGGGTCAAGGATCATGTGAGCCGAGAAGGAAACGACAGTTGAGATGTGGGAGGCTCTCAAGAACCTATACGAGCATACTTCTGTGCATAGAAGAATGTTGCTCGAGAACCACACGAGGTCGTATTAGATGAAGAAGGGTCAATCGATTGACTCCTTCCTCGGAGGACTAAACGAGATCCGAGATTAGTTGACTGCTATAGGAGCGACACCTGGTCAGGAGCTTATGGTGAGAACAACCCTGAATGTTGTCTCAGAAGAGTGGGAAGTGTTTGTCTAAAGCATCTTGGGCAGAGGGACTCTACTACCTTGGGACGAGATGTGGGCAACTCTTCGCCAGGAAGAGATCAAACGACAGTCAAAGACAGGTAGCAGCAGCAAAGGGATTAAGATCAAGCAGGAGGAGGAGGATGTGGCCCTAGCATCTAAGGGAAAGCAGGCTAAGCAAAAGAAGAAAGATCTCTCCAAGATCAAGTGCTTCCACTGTGGGGAGATGGGTCATTATGCGACCCAGTGCCCAAGGAAGAAGAGTAAGGGAGAGTCTTCCGAGACTAAGGCAGCGCCATCATGGGCAGAGAAGGAAGTTTTGACAGACGATGACTGTGCCATGAGTGCACACACACCACTTGAGCGGAAGTGGGGAGACATCGAGCAGACTACAGGCGATGAGGAGCAGGATCCTTGAGGTATCCAGCCTCTTGGATTAAACCTTGCTACGGGAGCCTCGACGAGGAGTAGCAGGACTGGTTGGGTGGGTAGAGACGGATGTGGATGGAGCGGCAGAGAGAGCTACAGTGCAGGAGTCCCAAGACAGCGTAGAGCTAGCAGGTTGCAGCAGTGCGAGAGGCACAAGAGTGTTGCACTAGTGCAGGACGACACAGAGAGGTGTGCAATGGTGTGAGATGCAGGAGATTTGTTGCAACAGTGCAGAGGTCAGAGAGGGAGCACTTGTCAGCGACAGAGGGAGCTTCTGCATCAGTGGTTATTTCTAGCTCAATAGGGAGGTTAGTTGGGAGATCAGTTACTTACTTCTTAGTAACTGAGTTGCAATGCAGCAGTTAGCACAATGCAACTTGATGAGAGGAGGTGCAGTGCGGATGCAGTGTTGGGAGAAAGGACCAGCAGCAGCACGGATGCAGAGGGAGTTGTCCTACAGATGCAACAGTGGCAGAACCATGGGTAGCAGTACAGGAGGCAGTAGTGCAGAGGATGTTGGGCAGGAAGGCCTAGCATCAGCACAGATACCGATGCTAGATGATCAGAGTAATACTCAGTGAGGAGTATTGCTAGAGCACAGTCCTCGCTAAGAGGAAGTGTTGATTTGGGGTAGCATCGGATGTGATCTAGCCACGAAATTTCGTGGAGACGTTAGGGCACATGAGATCTCCAATATCCAAAAAGGGTTTGGGAAGATTCTAAACAGATTAGGAGATATTAAAATAATTAATATTTTTAATGGAGTCCTTAAGTATAAACTTAGGGAAAATAAAATATTAATGTGTATTAATATGAATCTGTGTTAGAATGGTCCAAAAGACATGGATCATGCCAGATCTAATCTTAGCTGTTGCTTAGGGACTTAATCTCAGCCGTTGAGATGTCAACAGGAAGAGTATAAGAGGAGGCTTGAGGGTCACTTGGACAGTACACCAGATGATCAGTCATTCTATTCTCTAGAGCGGGGTTTGCTAAGAGAGATAGAATCAGTGATCGGGAGAGCAGCTGAGGGGCATTGAGTACAGAGGAACAAAGAAGGCAAAGATTGTGCCGGAAGAGTAGCGCAGCAGCCAAGGAGGGTGACGCAGAGCCAACAAGGGCTCATGTAGGGCCACGCAGAGGCAGCCAAGTGCTGCGCAGAGCACCAGAGGGACCAGTGCAGTTGACGCAAAGGCTCCCAGAGCTAATGCAGGGCCTCTTGGGGCTGATGCAGGCCTAGAAAGGCTGATGCAGGGCCAACGTGAGATAGAAAGGGGTTGATGCAGTCCAAATTGGGCAGACATTGGGGTTGCAAGAGTAGTTTTGTGTTGAAAAGTTGCTGGAAGGATTTTTTGGGGTTTCAGCGAGAAGATTTCTCTCAAACTGTGAGGTATAGCTGCTAAGGAAATTCTCTATTTGGTAGGCCAGTTTCGGCACCCAGATTGTACTCTGATATTGCTTAATAAGAAAACCCTTAGATAGCTGCACCAGTTTTCTCGCATTGGATTTTTCCGGGGACATTGGTCCAAAAATAATGGTGTCATGTGGTGTGTTTGTTCTTGTTTCTTTTAGTTTTTGATTTGCAATATGTTGAACATGCATTGGTGTTTATTTTCAGTGTTTACTTTGTAAATAACTTGTTAAAGAAAAATAACATGTAGGTAGGAATAAATAAGAAAAAGTGCATGAAGGGTTTCTAAACTAAGTAAACTTAGAAACTTCAACACTTTCCATCAACACCAAGAATGCTTGATCTGAAATATGCCTTCATAACATTATTCCACAATAAATGATTATGTGCTCCGATTATACAATGCTATATGTTTATTCTGATATTGCAGCGAACCCAAGATAATGAAACTGTTATAATTCCAAAATGCCAAATTAGCTTCAATTTGCTTAAGGAATGTAGAAAAGGTTGCTTGCATCAGCATTCAAGAATGAAGAAGAAAGAGATCTAGGCTTAAACAATATGAACAGAGTTCAACATTGTCACAGCCACGAATTATATCTCAGATTTATGACATACCATTGCCATCATATTATTGCATTCATAAGTGAAGAAATCATGGATCAGGTGATGATTGTATCAAGCGCCATGAGGTTTGAATATTGCATAAAAAAGGGAATGTTTAAATCAGGGCATAACCCATCCATAAAACATAATACTTATGAGAAATTTAGTGCTGGACAAATGAAATCTTCTTGTAGATGATTTTGACCAGCCAACCCTTAATTATATAAAATATTCATGAGTCATCTTGTAGTATACAAAATCCATCAAAATTCTGTTGATTATAACAGATGTATAACAGTGATTACTTAAAGTATAAGGGCTACTTTAGATGTGATATGTGAACAACAGTGAGTTCAACAAAATCCCTTCATCACAAGAGATATTCCAGTGAGAAGTGTAACACATTCATGAAAGGAGCAGATTGTGTTGCAAGTTGTGTCATCAATTTAGTTCTTTGTTGCTTAAACAAGGAATTAAGTAAATTTTGAGATGACATGTACAAATTAGTTTAAAACCCTAGCTTATGTGATATGCCAGCAAATGTAAGATAGAGTTTAGGAAAGTTCTGACTAATGATTATGTAAAATTAACTTTAGTTTGCTTGTTTCATAACCAGATTTATACACCACAGAAAATTCAAACAAGTAATATTTCAAATCAAGGTGAGTAATTTAGCATTCTAAACAATTTGTTGGGAAATTTTTAGGGTCAATTTGATAAGTGATTGGTAAATCTCAACCAATACTCGACTGTGCCACGAACATACCTCAGAATATGCCTCACTGCTACCCATTGTACCCTCTTCAGCTCTACCAAGAACTGGCTAAGGGTATTGACTGCGAAGCAGATATCTGGCTTAGTGTTGACCAAATACATGAGAGACCCAATAAGCTGTCTATACAAGGTGGGGTCTACATCCTTGTCATCTGATGCATCTATCTTCTTCCGATTGGTGATCATGGGCATAGACATGGGTTTGCAATCTTGCTTTCTGAACCTCTTCAAAATATCTGTAGCATATCTTCCTTGCCCAAGGAAGATCTCCCCATCCTTCTGCCACACTTCCAATCCCAGGAAATAGGGCATCAACCCCAAATCCTTCATGTCAATTTTTTCTTCCAAGTTCCTCTTACAGTCTTCTATGAGCCCTGATGATCCTATAAAAAAGATATCATCCACATACAAAACCAGAATGAGTGGCTCACCCTCTACCATCAAATAGTAAAAGTTGCGATTTGCACCGCTCTTGACGAATCCCATCTGTTGCAAGTAGTTGTCAATCCTACCATACCATGCCCTGGTAGCCTTCTTGAGTCCGTATAGATCTTTCTTCAATCTACACACATGATTGTGCCTCTCATGAGTCTCAAAGCCCTCTGGCTGTTCTATGTACACTTCTTCCTCTATCACCCCATTCAAAAAGGATGTCTTGACGTCCATTTGGTGAATCTTCACCCCATGTGAGCTGCTAGAGATATAACTGACTGGATAAAAGTGTATCTAGCAACTGGGGCGAAGGTCTCCTCATAATCTATCCCTCCTTTTTGTGCATACCCCTTTGCCACGAACCTAGCCTTGTACTTTTCCACACTGCCGTCTGCCGCATATTTGATCTTATAGATCCATCTAGAACCTAAAACTGATCTATCTTGCAGCCTTGGCACTACCTTCCAAACATCATTCGTCATGATAGAGCTATACTCTTCTACCATGGCATCTACCCACACCTGATGTTGTGCGACTTCCTGGAAGCTGGAAGGTTTTGCAACCAATGCTTGGTACCTGTCAGGTTGCCTATGTTGTCTTTTGCTCGTCCTAGGAGTTCTAATAAACTCCTCTACATATCTTAATGTTTGACGAACTTCTTTGCTGGCTTGACCACTAGTCTTGGGAGGTTCTGCCAATTCCTCCTCATCATGTCTCTGCTACTCCATCTGCTAAGAACTCCCCGGATTTCTCGCACCTGAGGATATACTGGTACTAGTCATAGTAAGTGATCCTCGTGACTGTCCTCTTGCCTATCCCACTCGTTGCCCTTGTGGTTGCCCTTGCTGCTGGACCAAAGGAGCTTTTGTTGACTGATTTTGATCACCTATAGGCATCTCACGAGATCTCCTGAAAGCTTCGTCCTCCATGAACTTCACGTCTCACCTTACTATAATCTTCCTATTGCTAGGAATGTAGATTTTGTATGCCTTTGAGGTTTTGTTGTACCGAACGAAGAACCCCTTCTCTGCAGTCTAATCTAGTTTGGTATGTTTATCATCTGTCATGTGGCAATAGGCAGTGTTGCTGAAAATTCTAAAGTGTTTAACTTCTGGCTTCTTCCCTATGAAGAGTCCTTCTGACATTTTCTTCCCCAATGCTCTATGAGGATTCTTGTTCTGAATATATACTTTCGTGTTACATGCTTCTACCCATAGAAATCTGGGTAGATCCTAGTCATATAACATAGCCTTTGCAACTCCAACAATGGTTATTTTTTCCGCTCCACTAGACCATTCTGCTATGAATTATATGGAGTTATCCATTCTCTCTTGATGCCTTCCTTCACACAGAAATTTGTGAAGTCCTTATTAATATATCCTCCACCATTATCTGAGCGAAGCACCTTGATCTTCTTCCTTATCGCATTGTCCATGAGAGCTTTAAACTCTCTGAAACAATCGAAGACCTGTTCTTTGGTCTTCAAGAAGTAGATCCAAGTTTTACTGGAATGGTCATCAATAAAGGTGACGAAATATTCAACACCGCTGAGAGCTATAGTGGACATCGGGATGCAAATATTTGAATGTATGAGTCCTAACATGCCATCATCTCTGTTGTCACTTCTTGGAAATGTTGCCTTAGCATACTTCTCAAGTACGTATCCTCTGCACACAACATCGTGTTTTGTGCCAAGTTCTAGAACCCTTGTTATCATTTCTCTAAGCATCTTGAGTTCTCCATGGTGTAGATGTCCCATTCTCCTATGCCATAACTCATTCAGCTCCTTCCTACTGCTACTATCACTGCCTATTAGTGCCAATGGAGAATTGCTTTGTAACTGATACAATCTGTTACTTCAAACTCCAAACTGTCTTACATTTTTCCAGCTCAGGTGTTTTACATACACTTTCTTCCCTACGAAGTGAATATCATACGCCTTGTCCTCTAACTGGGATACTAAAATTAAGTTCATACCCAATCCTGGCACATGCAATACATCTGTAGCGTTGGTGTTTTCTCCTGACTCCTTCTGAAAATCTATGGTACCTCTCCGTACTAGAGTACATTTCTTTTTGTTTCCCATAGTAATCTGGAAGTCCATTTGCTCCTATTTGTAGGTAAAGAAATATTCTCCAACCCTTGTCATGTGAGTTGATGCTCCACTGCCTATATACCAGACTCCTTGTGAAGTTGATCCTGCCAAGCAAGCAAATTCTTCCTCCAATCTAGAAGACAAATTTGAAGTCTCTTGAATGTTACTTTTGTCCATGGATATGCTGAAGAATTTATAGTGTGTTATTCCTCTTTTCCACCCTGACGTTGGCTCTGCTCTAGCGAACTACTGCAAAAATGCTCTGCGTCCAGCTAGAGATTTGCCCAACAAGAAAAATTGAGCTACTCTCTCTGCCTCTGGAATCAACTACTCTGAAAGAATCGAATTTTTTTGTCCCTCAGAAAAATGGTCTTGCTCAAGCAATTCAGCCTCCTGGAAAAAAGACTACGCTGCCCCTTGGGAATTTCGACCTGGTGCCCACAATGAGCAGTGAAATTCCTTCTTTTCGGTTCTGAGCTCTCCAGCTGATCAATTGTTCTCTAACACCATGTGAAATTTTATCTATTACAACTACTGGAAATTATTCTTCTAACTAAAAATTTAATTATGTAGTTTATTTGCTATGACAAACAACGAATAAAATCACATCTGCATTTTTTTCACCATAAAATTACTATAGAAAATAAAATACTGGAAACTGATAAATTCTAGCACACACAAAAGAATTTTGACAAAATTATTTTTGGACAATTCTTCTCGGAAAAACCCAACTTGGAAAAACCGATGTAGCAGATGATGGTTTTATTATTAATCTTCAGTAGCAGTTTTGACAATAATTTAGATGCCCAATTGGCAATCTAATCTAAGGAAAATACCAGCAAAAATATCGTGAGAACTTCTCTCACCACAACTATTTTCTGCCTTCCTAGCCTCTACGTTGATCTCCTTGTGTGATCCAAATGGATCCAAGAATGCCCTCTAAGTATTCATGAATCTTTTAAAAATCATGCCCAAGGTTAAAAGTCCCTTAAAAGATCAAAATTATCATAAGAGGGACACCCTATGCTAGCCTCTATGCAGTCTCTATGGCCCTCTGCGTAGCTCTAGCTAGCTCTGCATAGCCTCCTCAATCACTGTGCTCGCCTTCCGACACTATCTCTGCTTCTCTCCTATGCATTCACTGCCCCTCGCTGCAACTCAGATCACTTGTTCGAATTTTCTCAGCAAACCTCGCTCCAGAAAATCGAACTCACTGATCAATCTTGGTACATCTCCAATTGACCCTCAAGCCGACTCTTATACTTTTCCTGTTAAGTTTTCAATGGTCGAGATTAAGTCTCTAATCAATGGCTAAGATTAGATTTGGCTTGATCCATGTCATTTAAAACCTTCTCACCGAGTTTTATATTAATACCCATTAATATTTTAATTTTCCTAAGTTTAGACTTAGAAACCCCATTAAAAATATTAATTATTTTAATATCCCTATAATCGGGGGGAATTTCCCCAAACCATTTTGGGGTCTTGGAGATCTCATGTGCTTTAGCCTCTCCACTAATTTTCATGGCTAGAGCACATCCCATGCTACCCCAAATCAACACTAGATGAATCCACAGGTCAGTTCAAAGGTGACAGAGTGATGGGATAGAATAACAGAATCATGGGACAAAGGTTTACAGATTAGAATCAGAAGTTTGATAAAGGTGAATATTTGAAGATCTATATGCGGGTTCGTCAAGGCCAAGTTGCGTATACACGTAGGTACAAAGAAGCAAAGTTGTGTACATGCTAGTGCACTAATTTAAGAATAACAAGGGTCCTTACCATGTTATTAGCCCACAATATTGATCACAGTAACGGTTACTTGATGCCATCGAAGATTACCACCGACACTAGTGTAGTTTTGACTCATGGTATTGGCTAAGGCTCTAACTATATAAGGAGGTGAAAATCAAAGTGCTAAGTGTGCATGGGAAAGGGTTTTTGATGAATACTTCAATCTGAAGTATACTTGCATTGTAAGGGCCATAGTTGACACATAGATCTGAAATAATTATGCACTGATGAATACAATGATGGATCAGGATCATGAGACCTGAAATGACTTTACATTGTATGATCTACTCATGGATTGACTAGATCTAAGTATTGACACATGTTTTTATCTCTGAATATTATGATCTGGGTCTTTCTGAAGTTCTGAAGAGCTCCGCGATTTTAGGTCAAGATTTGCAGATTTGTATGCAGGTTGGTCTCGGTTAAGTCATGTATACACACGGGTTTGTTTCTTCAAATTCGTGTACATAAAGGGTGGGTTTCTGTTCATAAATGATTGATCAACCTGATCAATGTTGTTCTATCTCTGTTTTCTATCAATGATGTCCTCATGTTGATTTGGGTTGAGTGATAATGTCTGAAGTAGAACTGATTGAATGATGAAGTTGAATTTGGTTACATGTTGATTGGCTGAAAAGATTATTGAAGCTGCTAATTGTATGAGGGTTTTGTAAGCTAAGATAATATCTCAAAATAACTTTAGTCAACTCTGTGTTTGATTCAGAATTACAAGTTTTTAGTATATTGAGATTTGTACGTAGGTTGCTCTATAGAAAAGTGTGTATACACGCAGGTTGCCTTAAGTGAAGTAGCGTATACATGTTGTCATGAATGATCAGGGTTGCAGTTGATTCTGTGTGCTGATGTAGTGTTCTGAGTTCAGTTTTGTGTCCTAGTTACAGTAATCTCACTGTTCTGTTTGAATTAAGTTGTTATTTGCTTCAGTTGATCTACAAGTTGTGATGTATTAAAGTAGGTGGATCTAGTGTGAAAATTTATGAAACGTGGTCCACGGATGTTGCTGAGGGTTGGAGCCTTCGGTGAGGAATTCAAAGCTTCTTGCCAGTAGTAGCTGGTAATCATATCAAGGGGTTAAAGCTCCCTTCCAGTTGGAGCTGGAGAATGAGTGAAGGTTGTAGCCTTCAGTAGGTGGGTCCCTATGTACTGGCATGAGTCTGCACTAGTACAAGAATGTAAAGATTTTGATATTAATAAGTTTGAATATTGAGATGACAACAGCGGTGGTTTTCTCCCACATTGGGTTTCCACCTTAAATCGTAGTGTTCATATGTGCTGCTTATGTGTGATACTTTATTCTGTTCTTACTGCACCTTCTTATTGCTTATCAAATACCTGATAATTCTCTTACATTCTAGTTTAAGTTTAACATATAAAGAATTAGTTGTTTTACAAGTTTACTAAGCATACACTAGTTTCTTTTACAACAGTCGCGTACATACGCAAGTTGGGTTCAGTAAAGTCGCGTACATATTTCAGAAAAGAAATTATTATTGAGAGTTTTTAAAATACTGATTCACCCCCCCTCTCAAGTATTTTCCCAACAATCAGTATGATGCATCTGTCACTCAAGTCTCTGACTACCACTAGCATCTGCATTGTCACTAAGGAATCTGCGTTGCTGCCAATTCTGCAATGAGCCAGCTACTCCACACTGCACTGTTCTCCTCAGCGTCTGACTGCTACTAGTCTCTACAACTATCACTGACCCATCCTGCTACTGAATATTGTGGGCCCCCGTAGCCAAGTAATGATCCATGAGGTGGACTTATCAAGAACCTTGCCCAATCTCTATAGTTCTATGGGACTACAGTACCAAATCTCCCCACCTCACTCCTAGAGGTATATCTACAAACATTGCAAAGTCTTCCTCCAACTTGGCAGACAACCTGTCGATCTCTGCTAAAGCTACCTGTTGGTCCCGCTTCTCCTCCTTGTCCTTCTTCCTGAGAGACACTGGGTATTGTAGTGACCAAGCTCACCACATCTAAAGCATTTGACCATTGACAGGTCTTTCTTCTTCTTCCTCTGCTCTCGCTGCCCCTGACTGAGACCCTTAGATGTGAGGGCCACATTCTCCTCCTTTACAATCTTCAATCCATTGCTAGTGATGGAGCTCTTTAGAAGAGCTTGCCTCAATTCCTCATGCTGCAGCTTAGCCCACATCCTGTCCCACTGTGGTAACTTTTCTCGGCCTAATATACTTTGGACAAAGACCTGCCAGTTCTCTGAGACACTGTTAAGTGCCAATCTTACTAGCTTCATGGGTTGGGGTATTGCCCCAACAGTTAATAGCTAGTCTCGGAAATCCTGAATTCTGGTAAGGTAGGGGTCTATTCCTTCCCCTTTTTGCATCTGGATGCATCTCAGCTTCTCTGGGTATATCTTCCACTGCTCGGAAGTACCTTGGTATAACATGGAGAGAGCATCCCACATCTATTTGGCAGTATATTTGCCAGATATATGTGAGACTATATGATCCTGGACTCCATCCAAGATCAACCGCTTCGCCGCGCCATCTCTTTCTTGTATTCTTTCTGCTGATATGCATCCTGGGGAACTACCAATGCATTGTCAATGTAGTCTTTCAGGGCAAATTCATCTAAAAGGAAGGACATCCTTGCCTTCCAGATGACATAGTTGGAAGCTCCATCCAACTTGTCTTGATCACGAAGCCTAGCAATGACCATCTCAACAATCTGTTGAAAACTTCCTCTTTCCTTCTGCTCGGCTGCTGCTCTACTACCCACACTCCCTTCTAGAGTGAAAAGATCTGCTCACAACTACTTCCGATTTGCAAGGAAAATCGAACTTCTTGAGACTAGAAGTTCCCTGAGGAAAATTTCCCCTCAGTGTGTGCTCTTCACTCTTCCACCCTAACGTTGGTTCTGCTTCAGTGTACTGCAGCAAAACCCTCTGCATCCAGCTAGAGATCTACCCAACGAAATGATTGTGCTGCTCCCTTTGCCTCTGGAATCACTTGATCTGGAAGGATCGAATTTTTCTGCCCCTCATAGAAAAATCGAATTTCCTCAAGCAACTCAGCCTTTTGGCAAAAAACTGTGCTGCCCTAGGGAATTTCGGCCTGTTGCCCACTCTGAGCAGCGAAATTCCTTCTTTTTGCCTCTAAACTCACCAGCTGATCAACTGCACTTTGATAAATCCTATTGCAGCAACTGGTATTATTTCTCCTAATTGTTAATTAATTTAACAGTTTATTTGCTACAACAAAACATCCACCCAACAAGGTTGGGTTCTTTTTTAACCTCCAACTAGCGTCAACAGATTTAATTGAATCTCCCATCCCTCAGCCCCTTCGACCCTTCGACCTTTGAGCCTCCTTCAACAAACCCATCCTTTTGGTGTTTATATTCTTATAGATATAAATCTTCCAACGAGTGTCACATGCCCACAAGATTCAAATTTAATATCCAATCACACCCCTTGCCTAAAGGCAACCTAACCTAGCACCATCAATACTTAGTATTAAATAGATCTACTAAGCACCATTTTTAGCGAAATTTTGCTAAAAACCCCAAAAATAGATCTGTTTAATTTAAAAAAAAATTCAATCCCATCTGGGCTTTCTCTGAGCTACAAAATCGAGGCATTTGAAAATGATCCCCCTCCTATCGATTTTTTAAAACACCACTCCTCTAGGCTATTTGACCCTCTCTTAAGTGTTTTCTTTCTTTATTTTCTTTTGGGTGTTTTTTGGTGTTTTTGGGGGGGTATAGGCCTTTTTGGCACTACCCATGCATGACCCTTTCACAATAGGAGGTGGTTGTGGTGAATTTCCACAGGTAGTTCTTAGTGCACATGTGGACTACACTACAGCTACTCTCTTTAGCATAGCAGATACAACGGCTTGCCTACCCTCTTCCAAATAGTCAAAACACCCCCCCCCCCCATGAGACATAGACAGGAGGTGATATTTTATGGGCCCACTGGAGAATCCCCCATTACCAATTGGACGTTCATCCAAGGTAGATCTCTTGTGCCATAGTGGTTGGGTCATTAGTGGTACCAGTTATGTGAAAGGATGGAGTTCTACATACCACCAGTTCTCGATCCGCCCGCCTTGTTGCCAGAGAAAGGGACGTGTTCGTGCCAAGTTCTACAATAACCTATACTACTACGTGCATAAACTATCTATGGTGGGTGCAAGAATGAAAAGCTATAGATAGTCCCTAGTCTATGATAGATACTCGCATATATACATTTCACTTAGCCTAAGTAATTGAAATATGCAATCTTAGAGCATATGGGAACATACTAATTGAAGTGAGGGCTACTAGTAGTACTACCTGGAAGCTACTAATAGTGTATCTCTCTTTATAGCTTTAGGGCAAGAAAGACTGAAGCTCATTCTAGGAAGTAAGCACCATAAAGACATAGAGCGGCCATAGACTATAAAGAATAAGTCTATATTAGAGTAGTAAGGCTATGACCTTTTATATAATAAACCAAGTCTTTGTTCTTGCCTTTCCATCTCCATCAAACTCTATCTATCTTAGGTTGTGTCCGAGTCAATAGTGGGATAGAGCCATTCATGCTAGGATGGTTATGCCTGTCAGGAAAGTGGGTGGTACATATGTTGTTGATGTTGATTGGCCTTAGCAATGGCAATGGCATTGACGAGGGCACAATGGAAAGAGCAGAGAAGTAAACCACCTACGCAATAATGGCAGCAATAGATCTAACCCTAGATGGAACATAGTCCCTACGAGCAGCATAAGCACCTGCCTTGCATTACTGCACCCGACACTTTGCTTGACTTGGGCGCCTAATAACTCCCCTTCAAACCCCTATAAGCAGGACACTGGAGCACCCGGAGGAGGGGAAAATCTAGGAAGCTAGATCTTGAGAGGGGAGCTGAAGCCGCTGCACCAAAGCTCAGGCTGTCAGAGAGAGAAAATCAGGGATGAAATCGCTCGACCCCCAGGAGAGGGCAGTCCCCGCAAAAGTGGGATTTGCTCATAGGTAGAGGGTGTTGAGACCATAGCATGCTACACGTATGATGGGGCCCCATCACATTACTATATGATGGGGGACCCATCACCCCCACCTTCCCACAAAACATCCACCCAACAAGGTTGGGTTCTTTTTTAACCTCCAACTAGCATCAACAGATTCAATTGAATCTCCCATCCTTCAGCCCCTTCGACCCTTCCACCTTTGAGCCTCCTTCAACAACCCCGTCCTTTTGGTGTTTATATTTTTATAGATATAAATCTTCCAATGAGCATCACACGCCCACAAGATTCAAATTTAATATCCAATCATACCCCTTGCCTAAAGGCACCCTAACCTAGCACCATCGATACTTATTATTAAATAGATCTACTAAGCACCATTTTTAGTGAAATTTGCTAAAAACCCCAAAAATAGATTTGTTTAATTTAAAAAAAAATTCAATCCCATTTAGGCTTTCTCTAAGCTATGAAATCGAGGCATTTTAAAATGATCCCCCTCTTATCGATTTTTTAAAACACCACTCCTCTAGGCTATTTGACTCTCTCTTAAGTGTTTTCTTTCTTTATTTTCTTTTGGGTGTTTCTTGGTGTTTTTAGGGGGGTATAGGCCTTTTTTCAGCAGGAGTTAAGGAGGGACCTAGTGAAGGTCAACCTCAATGGCAACAGTGGGAGTGGCACAAAGACGAAGGAGGAGAAGAACACAACTCTAGCATCGAAGGCACAGTAGAAGTTGAAGCGAAATAAGAACATTTCAAAGGTGAAATGTTTTAGTTGTGGCAAGATGGGTCACTATGCATCCCAGTTGTTGACCTAGGTTGTCATTGATGTCAATATGGCAATATTCTAGATACTAGAGGATGACATGAAGCCAAGGGGAAGCCTAGCAGATCCATGAAGAAATAGGAGCAAGGCCATCAGGATAGCCAAGCCATAAGCAAGAGGAGTTACCAAAGGAGGCATATCAAAGCATATTATAGGATATTAGAGAAAGAGAGGCATATCAGATAAGGCAGAAACCATCAAGGCATCAAGGTATAAGAGGAGGTCTTTGAAAGACACTACCAAGCCAAAGGAGCCACATTGGAGCAAGAGGAGCCATATCGAAGGAGCATTGCATGTAATACATGCCCAAGAAGAACCAAGAGGAGCTACAGGAGGAGCCATGTATATATATATATATATATATATATATGCCAAAACAGAGTTATCGGAGCTACAGGAGCAAACAGAGCAAGCAAAATAGAGCATATATATACGCTATATATATGCCAAAGAAGAACAGAGCAAACAGAGGACGCAAACAGAGCCATCGAAGGAAGAAAACAGAGCCATCAGAGAGCATATCGGAGCACAGACATATATATGCATGCATTTAACAACTATCGGGAGCTATTAGAGCCATATATGCCACATATAACACTATGGGAGCATATATCATATATATGGATGCATTTACACTATTGGGAGCTATCAAAGGAGCAAAGGATGCCTTTAACACTATCGGAGGCCAAAACCCAGATATATATGCATTTAACACTATCGGCGGTCAAAACCATACATATATGCAATACACTATCGGAGCAGAGAGGCAGAGTTTATTTATGTGTGTGTGGAATACACTATCGGAGCTGGCATATACATAAATATCGGCTGCTGTGGAAATCGACGATTTGGCTATGTGCCATCACCCCAAACCCCCGATTGTGATACATAAATGCGGACCCACAATATATATGTCTGGGTATATAAATAGATGTAGTTCGGGTAGTATTTCATATATATGGTTATGTATGCGGACCTTAAACAATTGCAACACACACACACACACACACACACACATATATATATTATATAACGGACCCGATGTGCATTATGAAACGTTGTATTATGTATTGCGTCCGCCTATCGGACCTTGCAAAGCGCCGATTGCGATAAAGCATGTGGACCTGCCTAAACATTGTAACATGGCTTAATATAATATCGCATCCAGTGGAGGATCGGCTGTCGGCCATCGACGATGCCATGGTCTCGATGTATAAAGGACCCCCAGAAGCCTTGAGCGCTGATTGCGATTATACTACGGACCCAATACACTATAGATAAGGGTGTATTGATTCTTGAAGTCCGTCCTTTAGTTTTTTGCCTGTTTTTGCTCATATTTCCTGTGTATTTGTATATTTGGCTTGTGCGGGGATTGGAGGCAAAAATATGTTAAGGAATGCTCCCGATAGTTTAGGAGGCTGAATCAAGCCGATTGCGATTGCGATAAGGACGTGGCATGTCCGTTACACTATAAAGCCGAATGTATGTCAATAATTATTGATAAAAGGAGCGATGTTACAAGTTTTAACTTGTAATATGTATTCTCTGTGTATTTGGCCCTCTCTTATGGATTAACGTGTCCTGTGAGCATGAAGAGACAGAGGAAGCTATAGTGACCGAAAAAGTCAAAGCAATGAAGCAGAGGGAAGCAAAAGGCCAAGCCAATGGTGAGGGAGCTGAAGCGAGCGAGGAGGAAGCCAAAAAGCCAGGGAAAAAGAGGAAACTAAAAGACAGAGGCATGAGGAATACAAAAAAACAAGAAAATCAGAGAACTGCGGGTTGTTGAAATAAGTTGGAGGAAACAGAGGCAGGGAGAGGGTCCAGCAGAATAGGAAGAGGGCTGAAGGACCAATAGGATAATAGACAGTCGAAGGGGAGAAGTAGCCAGCAGAGAAACAGTCATGTTGAAGCATTCATTATGACAGTGAGAACATATGCTTGAACATAAAGTTGTTCTTTATACAGAGCTTAGTGCATCTAATAGTAGATTGACTAAAGTTGTGTGAAGACATTATCAGAGAGCACAAAGGCTATTGGAGACTCTGTGTGGACAGTATGAAGAGTTGTAAAGACTCCTTCATAAGAGGAGTAGTTGTCATTGATGCTGTAGCATGGAGACTATAGTGAAGCTATAAATAGACAGAACTCAGTAGAGAAGAGTTCTGAGACCATAACATTACTATCAAATGTGCCTTAACAAGATTGGGCTAGAACCCTTGGGGCTGGTGCCTTAGAAGTAAGTAGGATTGGAGTCCTTGGGGCTGGTGCCTCAGAAGTAAGAAGGATAGGAGTCCTTGGGGTTGATGCCTCAAAAGTAAGTAGGATAGGAGTCCTTGGGGTTGATGCCTCAGAAGTAAGAGGGATTGGAGTCTTTGGGATTGGTGCCTCAAAGATAGGAAGGATAGGAGTCCTTTGGACTGGTGTCTTAGGAACTGGAAGGATTGAAGTCCTTGGGAGTTGGTGCTCCTAAGTCCAAGATTGGTCCCTTGGCGAAATAAAGTTGGAGCTCTGGAGGTTGGAGCCTCACAAAAGTCCAAGTTGGTGCTTGGCAACCGATTGCAATCATCTATATATTGTATCTATTATACTACAAAGATTATATTAATAAAAGCATTTATTCTTGTTGTTCATCTTGTGTTCTGAACATATATGGTTTAACTGGTAAAACAATAGCTGGAAAAAGAAATATTGATTCACCCCCCCTCTCAATATTTCCAACACCTGTGTCTTTTGAAGAAAAAGGATAAGGATGAGAAACATGATCTTAAGGCTTCTTCAGCAAAGATCGATGAGGATGAGTTTGCCATGAGTGCCCACGCATCTCCCACCTGGCGATGGGGCAATATTGTGTTGTAGTCGGGAGGACTACATGTGGGAAGGATCCTTGATGAGTCCACCTCTTGGATCAATTCCTTGCTACGGGAGCCCAAGATTCAACAGTAGCGAAATGGACTTAGTGTGAGATGATGCAGTGGATTTTTTGGAGGACAAATGCAATAGATGGGGGCCAGAGACTGATAAGCTCGCAGAGCAAGGTTGGCAATAATGCAGTTGGCACAGTGCAGGAGTCAGCAGTAGCACAGAAGATTCAGAGGGTCAGAATCAACAGCAGTCAGATTCCAACATTCATTGTATTACGCTGAATAGAGTTAAGTTTAGCTCATTTTGGATGTTTTTTAGTTGCTTCTCTCAGCGACTAAGTTGTAGTATGGATGCAGTGTTACTAGTGACAATGCTAGCAACATAGTAGATGCGGCGTTTGAGAGGGAGTTGTAGTACAGATGCAGCAGTGGCAGTGGCAGTGTTATGGGCAGCAGTACAGTAGCAGCAACAACACAGTGCTGGTGGTAGCAACAGTGCAGAAAGGAGGTGCTTCAGA
The DNA here is from genome assembly GCA_000404065.3 of Pinus taeda. Classification (NCBI taxonomy): domain Eukaryota; kingdom Viridiplantae; phylum Streptophyta; class Pinopsida; order Pinales; family Pinaceae; genus Pinus; species Pinus taeda. The sequence continues at coordinate 39,303 of APFE030034249.1, forward strand.
AACAGAGCATCATGCAGGTGAACATTGTTGCTAGAGCACTTTCCTCGCTAAGAGGGAGTGTTAGTTTTTGGTAGCATTGGAAGTGCTTTAGCCTTGAAAATTGGTGGAGAGGCAAGGCACATGAGTTCTAAAGAACCCAAAAACCATTTGGTGAAATTCCACCCGGATTGTATTTTATTAAAATAATTAATATTTTTAATGGAGTTCCTAAGTCTAAACTTAGGAAAATTAAAATATTAATGGGTATTAATCAAAATATGGGTGAGAATGATCTAGAAGGCAGATCAAGTCATGTTTTAATCTTAGTCATTGATTAGAGACTTAATCTCGGCGTTGAAGACTCAACAGGGAAAATATAAAATGGAGGCTTGGGGTTCATTTGGAAACATACACGGAGATAATGAATTGATCAAGAATTTTATTCCTAGGGCAAGGTTTGCTAAGGATTTCGAATTAAGTGATCATTCTGCAGCAAAGGGGCAATGAGAATCCGGGTGAAGGACTTTCCAGATAATACAGATAGAGAGGCAGAGAGAGTCAACAGAGCAGAAAAGTTGCCTGTAACGCAGAAGCTAGAACTACCAGGAGCAACAGGAAACGCCAGGAAAGCTGACGCAGAGGGCAGAAGTCGGAACTGCCGAGAACAATCAGAATTGTTGGGAATTGTTGGAACAACCAGGAAAGTTGATGCAAAGAGCGGAAGCCGAAACAGCCAGGAAAGTTGACGCAAAGGGCAGAAGTCAGAACTGCGGGAACAACCAGAATTGTCGGGAACTACCGGAACAGCCGGGAAAGATGACGTAAAGGGCAGAAGATGTGACGCAGAAATAGTCGGGGTTAGCTAGTCCTGTACTGGATCAACCGGAATTCTGCTGGGTGAAGTGAGGTAAAACTCACTCAACGTTTCCACCACTATTTTTCTGTAAAGGGTTGCTAGATGAGAAACCTAGATTTGTATCATATATTTCTCATGCATATTAATAAAACCCTCATAGTTGTTGCATCGGTTTTCCCACATTGGGTTTTTCAGGGGACTATTTGTGTCCAAAAATAAGTGTGTCCAATGTATCTTGTTCTTTCAGTAGTAGATTCAGATTTGGTGCAGTGGGGGTTCCTTCAGTAGTAGGAATTTTCACACTTTCTTGCCCAACGCTAGCCCTGTTGGGCTTAGCATTGCCCTTTCTTAGCCCTCATTTGACCTTTGCTATCTTTGAAATTTTTTGGGGCTGAAGCTTGGTGTGTTTCGCAGAAAATTTGGCCCTAAGTTTGTGTTTCCAAGTGGCAAAATTATTGGAGAAATTTTGATAAGTTTTGTGCAAGTGATCTACAGGGCCTTGGGACTAGGATTTGCTCTCTAAATCCTCATTTTATCTTTATTTTTCTACAACTGTAATATATTCTTCATAACATTGATATAAGTGCCCTAAAATCACAACTAAGTGATCTAAAAATTCTAAAGGTTTCATAATAAAATTATACTAAATTTTTGGCCACTTGGGCATTGAGTATCTATCCTAGATCTAGTTTTTAGCTTGCTGGAATATCTCTATATAACTGTGAAATCAGATCTGATATTTTCTGAATGTTGCATCCTCAAGAGTTAAAAAATCATTTTTTTTCAGTTTGGTACGCTTACTTTAAGTTTTGGGCATAATTTGGCACTTGTTGTAGTATCAATAGCTCACTGATTGTTCATTTTACTTCTGTAACAAGTCATGTCAGATCTGATATATGCTGAGCATAACTTCTTAAGAGGGTTGAGAACTCTTAATTTCATATTGGCTAGCTTGTTCTAACACTTAGCAATTGTTGGGTACAACTTGGCACACACCCTCACATTGACAGCTCATTAATTTCTCCGTTGTCATAAGTATTGTTAGATATGATATAACATCAAATAATTCTCCATAAGTGGTTTTTATTGTTTCATGCTCTAAGTAATTCATTTTGGAGAAGGTTTTTTTGCTTAAAGATTGGAATCTATTGTTTACTTGTCTTGTGTTAACTATAAGAATTGTTAAACTTTGCACTAAGACACTCATACATCTAAGCTCTAATCTTCTAATCTTGTTGATGATTTTTTAAATTATCTAATTGATATTGTGGTTGAAGCATTGCGGAATGAGTGCTCTAAGTTAAGTTCATAATCTTGTCCTTTGGTTTAATTCTATTATCTATCTTGAGCAATTGGCATTTTATTTTAATTGAACAATTTTTCATTATTGGCATTGTCTAAGAGCATAAGATTGTTAATTGAATATCTTGAGTAATTGGTATCTAGTGGATTTGATATTGGCACTAAATAAATTGGCACTTTCTTGGTTGTAAGGTTGCATTTTGATTTACAAGTACTCTTTGTTGGAATTTCTAAGTCTGACACGTTAGAAACCCTTCATACACTTTACTGATTTATTCTTACCTACTTGTTCTGTTAATTAACAAGTTATTTACCATGTAAATTCTGGAAATAAATACAAGTACATGCTCAACACATTATAGATCATCAACTGAAGGAAATAGAAACAAGCACACAAGTGACACTGTTGTTTTTGGACTAATGTCCTCGGAAAAACCCAATGCGGGAAAACCGGTGCAGCTATTTGAGGGTTTGATTTATTAAGTAGTTTCAGAGTACAATATGGGTGCCAAATCCGGCTCACCCAACAGAGAAAAATCTCGGCAGTAGTACCTCTCTACTCGGAAGTAGATATTTCGGCTAAAACCCCAGATAAACACTCTGGCAGCTCCACAGCTCCAATCTACCCCACGAAACCCCAACATCAGCCTTTAGGGACTGCGTCAGCCTCTCTCCGGCCCAGCGTTAGCCCAACGTCACTCTAGCTTGGCCTGTGTCAGCCTTTGGAGGCACTGCATCAACCCTCTAGCCCTCTGCGTCACCCACGTTGGCCCTCTGAGGCGTTGCGCAGCTCCTGGCTAGCTCTGCGTGAACGCTTGGCTGCTTCTACGTCCCTCTCTTCGGCTACTGCGCTAATCCTCTCGGTGCTATCTCTACCTCTTTGCTTCTATATTTACCGCCCCTCAGTTGCAACTCAGATCACTCTCTCAACTTTCTCAGCAAACCCAGCCCCAGAAAGTCGGAGTCTTGATCTCTTGGTGTGTTCTCCAACTGACCCTCAAGCCTCCTTTTATACTTTTCTCGTTGACAATTCAACGACCGAGATTAAGTCCCTAATCAATGGCTAAGATTAGATCTGGTTTGATCCATGAATTTTGGACCATTCTAACACAGTTTTATATTAATTCACAATAACATTTTATTCTCCCTAAGTTTAGACTTAGGGACTCCATTAAAAATATTAATTATTTTAATATCTTCCAAACTATTTAGAATCTGCCCAAACCCTTTCTAGATATTGGAGATCTCATGTGCCTTAGCGTCTCCACCAATTTTTGTGGCTAGAGCACATCCAATGCTACCCCAAATCAACACTCTTGTCTCTAAAGATTCATCATAACTTAAGTACTTAAGCCTTAAGCAATCTTAACGAAGAATCTCGCTCACAATCACTGCATAAGCATTCTAGGCTTAATTTGCATTAATAACTTACTTGATGGACTTCTAGGACAACCCTTTCTCACATAGCTTGAGGGATTTAACACCTTTCTAGTGGTTAACACAGTGACTTTGTAGTCGTCAGAGCCACAGACTCTGTAGCAGCGAAGGCACTGGGTGGTTGGAACACAAGGGGAGATATCGTTAATCAAACCTTTGCTTGCTTCTCGCTGGCTTCCATTCCACAACCTACTCTAAAGACTGATCTCAAAACAATTAAGAGAAAGGTTCCACTTAGGCTAGGCATATAATCTAAAAATAACTAAGATCCTTGCATTACACTTAGTTTCTAGGACTTGCATCTCATATAGGTGAGTTGATCATTTAAACAGCAGTTGTCCATCTGGTTACTTGGGCTTGATCTATAATAAGTAAGAATTTTGACTCTGTAAGGCACTGGTTTCTTTTCTAAATTTCATCGAATCTTCAAGTCTTGCTAAATTAAACTGAGTCACGAGGCCACTCCACTGTGTCTCCCGGATAAGTTGGTTCTCAAGTTGTGTTCCATCATCTCATTTCCATAGGGTCTTCCCACCATACCCTGTTTTTGGGAGACAACTAGGAGAGGTCGGGGATCAAGGTGATAGCCCCCGACCTTAGCAGTTGTCACGGTGTTTGTACAATCTGAGCAACAACACATCCTATATCCATCTTAGTTCTAAATCTTTTAAGCACCCAAACATTTGCGTCTCAATTTACTTAACATTTGCATCTCAATTTACTTTTTGATCCTTCTACGTGCTTAATAGACAGATGCTTAATGGATCTACACTGGTATATAAACGGAGTCAACATAAGTCTATGCTGACCAACTTCCCAATGTTTAGAAATGAAGCCAGATTTAATCCTGAGGCCATTCTGAGCAGATGCTGGTAAACCCAGAGTTAAAATTCTGCCAACAGGTATATCTATTATCCATCTTAGCTCTAAATCTTTTAAGCATCCAGAAATTTGCACCCTAGATCCATCTTAGCTCTAAATCTTTTAAACACACAGAAATTTGCTTCTCAATTTCCTTTTTGATCCTTCTCTGTGCTTAATAGATAGATCCTTAATGGATCTACACTGATATATAAACTGGATCAACATAAATCTACGCAGACCAACTTCCCAATGTTTTGAAATGAAGCCAGATTTAGTCCTAAGGCCATTCTGAGTAGATGCTGGTAAACCCAGAGTTAACATTAGCTCACAGATTTTTCTACATTCCCACTTGTAACAATGTTTCTGAAGTTATTCTGGGTAAAAGTGATGCATGATTTATACAATATTTCCTAGCTTAACATCTTACTACTCTGCAGGGTGTGTTGCTTGGGTTGTCAAACACTGCAGGAGTACTAGCTGGCGTTTTTGGAACTGCAGCAACTGGTTACATTCTACAAAACGGTTTGTATTTATAAGTTGAAAGTATTTCTGTGCAGTTTTTGATGTTCTGAAGCTGCCCATCTTTCCTCATCAAGACGTTATCATAAATAAAAGTTCACTGATAATGCTCTGTAATTGGACTTACAACTGGTCTTGGAAGGCAGACAAGAAGGTTTATATTTTTATTTTGCTTTCTGCTTTTACAGGTTCTTGGGATGATGTATTCAAGGTTGCGGTTGGTCTGTATCTATTTGGAACTGTAGTATGGAATCTGTTTGCAACTGGAGAGCGAGTCTTTGATTAAATACTATTCCATAAAGCATTTTTGATCCTGCTTCATCAGTTAAGAAAGGTAATACAGCCAACATCAAACAAGGTACGGAGAGTAAAGGGACCTCTAAGTCATTAGTGATCTCTTTCAAGTAATACCAAATAGATCTGTCAGATAATACTTGAGTTGAAAATCCAAGCGTCCATCTAACTAATGACTTAATAGAAGCAAAGAACAGTCAGAGACAATAATGGAAAACTTTATTACTATGCCAACTTTTTAGTTTTGCGTCTGCCACAAGACAGGAGAAGTGCAAACAATGCTAGAGTTATAGATGGGCCATCAGTATAGCATTGAACTGGTTTTCTTAGTCTTTCCAATTATGCAGAAACAGTAAATTCTGTGTTAATGAATTCGAGTGTCAAGGTATATAATTATAGGGGTTTAAGGATGGATCTTTATTGTACTGGTTAAGTGGTTTTCCATATTCTTCCTAAGGCTTGTTTCTGTCCAAAGGTTTATTTATGAAGCATTAGAAGTTCGTAAGGCAGCTAAGTGGTCTAGATGATGCTCAAACAAAGATCCTATCTAACTGTTTTCACAAAGTAGCGGCAGGCTTAAATCTTTATTATATTGAACGTGTAATTCCCTACGCTCCTATTTCGTTGCAGATTCCAAACACACAAGAGAAAGGAGAGCAATGTATATTCCTGCTTGCATACTCCTAGCCTGCGAGTTTAGTGTTCTTAAAAATGTATCCTCTTTTTTCTCATTGAAACATTGCAAGAAGAGATGTTGAGGATCTGAAAAACACATTACATAAACGCAACTGAGTTCGGTTTCTTACTTGTTTACTTGCTGCAACAATGGCAGTAATCAGTGCATGCTTATCTGCTCTATCAAGGCCAGTCTGATTTTAAATGACCTACTCCCGCATTTTCTTGAAAGTACACTAGAAGAAATCATCAGTTCATGATCTAGAATGGAGATGGAGGGATCTGTACGTTCTTAATACTCCATGAAATTTGGATATTTTTGTATGATTGGATTAAATGCTTCATTGGCCAAGGATGTTATTTATGGCCAGTAAAAATAGTTTATAGGAAGCTTTAGCGAAGCGTAAAATTTTCTTATATATGATTTACACATGGCAAATTCATCAAGTATCCATGAGCATATTTGCCATTGATACACGTACAAGATGTCTTAAAAACAAAGAGAGACGTTAGTTTGTTCAATAGTTGCAGGCACTAGACCAGCAAACATTCAAGGTCCGATGGGGATGTATTTTCCAGTCCCACTAGTAGCCGAGACCAAGATTTGACTGTTGATTTAATTGGTATAGCATGCAATTTCAATAATATTGCTATATCTAACCATCGATGTATAGTAATATTCAAAGTTTGTGGAGTGACATGATTTTTATGATTAGGAAAGAAGCTAATAGATTAAGTAGTTTTGGCCTATTATTTCTACAATATATTCTCTCATTATATATCATTAAAAATACTCTACATCTCATTATATATCCATCAAAAATACTCTACATGCATAAGTTGGGATCTCTCTACATGCATCCCAGTTGGGAAGTTGGGATCTTGGGTTAAGATGAATCTATACTAGTTTATTTTATATATCAATGTTTAAGTGTATTTTTTGGTTTTTTTTTTTTAATTAGTTGTTTCCATTACAAATCTATTTCACTTTGGGCAGCAAAGTGCACCTTGCTTTTTTCTTTTCTTGGTCCAAAAATGTTGGTTCTCATGTGATAAAATAAAATAGTAATTAAATAATTGAAATTAACATTAATATAGTGTTTTTAGCTAGTGAATCATGGGAGTGCATAACTATTGAAATAGTAATTAAATCATTGAAATCAAGATTACATGCATCAGTTGGGATCTCTTTACATGCATCCCAGTTGGTAAGTTGGAATCTTGGGTTAAGATGATGGGTTAAGATGAATCTATACTAGTTTATTTTATATATCGATGTTTAAGTGTATTTTTTGGTTTTTTTTTAATTAGTTGTTTCCATTACAAATCTATTTCACTTTGGGCAGCAAAGTGCACCTTGCTTTTTTCTTTTCTTGGTCCAAAAATGTTGCGTTCTCATGTGATAAAATAAAATAGTAATTAAATAATTGAAATTAACATTAATATAGTGTTTTTAGCTAGTGAATCATGGGAGTGCATAACTATTGAAATAGTAATTAAATCATTGAAATCAAGATTAAAATATTGTTTTTAGCTAGTGAATCATGGGATTGCATAACTATTGCAATAGTAATTAAATCATTGAAATCAAGATTAAAATATTGTTTTTAGCTAGTGAATCATGCAATAGTAATTAAATCATTGAAATCAAGATTAAAATATTGTTTTTAGCTAGTGAATCATGCAATAGTAATTAAATCATTGAAATCAAGATTAAAATATTGTTTTTAGCTAGTGAATCATGGGAGTGCATAGCTATTGCAACTAGTAATTAAATCATTGAAATCAAGATTAAAATATTGTTTTTAGCTAGTGAATCATGCAATAGTAATTAAATCATTGAAATCAAGATTAAAATATTGTTTTTAGCTAGTGAATCATGGGAGTGCATAGCTATTGCAACTAGTAACTAGTCTAGAATCAATAAGTAAAATGATAAATGTCAAGCATACAAACATATAATAATGGCATGGAGAAAAGGTTAGAATCAATAAGTAGAAAAATAATTGTCAAGCATACAAACATATAAACATATAATAATGGCACGGAGAAAAGGTTAGAATCAATCAGTAGAATGATAAATGTCAAGAACATATAATAATGGCACGGAGAAAAGGTTAGAATCAATCAATAGAATGACAAATGTCAAGAACATATAATTATGGCATGGAGAAAAGGTTAGAATCAATAAGTAGAATGATAAATGTCAAGCATACAAACATATAATAATGGTATGGAGAAAAGGTTTGAATATGGCAAAATTTACTGCATGTATGAATTCACTCTACCCACATATTAGTTATTAATAACTTCTTACTAGGCTTTATATAAAGTTTACAATTTTATATAAAGTCTGCAATTCGGGAATTAATTGTTAATGTTTTCAAAATGAAATTGTCATTCTAGCACTACATTGACATTTCAAACTTCACTACATTGACATTTCAAACTTCTCGATGGCTAACGAGAAGTAACGGAAACACTATCCCAAAGTTTATAGTTGCACAAGTAGGGGTTGAATCCATGTCAAAAATGGCACAACTCGACCCTCTCACTTGGCCCAAGAGTCATAGTTGGCCATGAATAGTCTTGCTAGCAACTCGAACAAAAGAAACAACATATTAACTACTATGCTAACCCTAAACACCATATTACTTACAAAAGCAACAAACTAATTAGTGCTCTACCGTTTTGACATTATAACATTGTAGAAGCCTCAGTTGAATTAAACTTGCAAATTAAAAGAAAAAAGAAAAAATGACTACAAGATCCTTAACAAGAACAATTTAAAATCATACCCATTATTAATGAACCAAATATTTATATATACAAAACATTGTTAAATTAGTGAAGGCATATTTCAAATGTTAATTGTTCCTTTACTATTTAGTTTAATTGTTGTTGTATGTGTTTATGTTATAAGGTTGAAATCTTATCCACTTACATAAAATACATAATTGAACTATAATAAATAAGATTTCGTTAAACAACAATTAAACATTTAAACATGGTGGAGCTAATAAATAATTCTTGAAACTAAAACATAAACAAATTATATACAAAACAAAAACAAAGTTAAAGAAGTATGCCTACAAATAAAAGACACTAAAAAAAAATGTAGATAACTTAAAAGTTAACATAATAATTAACAAATTATTTACAAAGCTAGGGTTAGTGTAAGAAACACTATTTAGTTTAATTGTTGTTGTATGTGTTTATGTTATAAGGTTGAAATCATATCCACTTACATAAAATACATAATTGAACTATAATAAATAAGATTTCGTTAAACAACAATTAAACATTTAAACATGGTGGAGCTAATAAATAATTCTTGAAACTTAAACATAAACAAATTATATACAAAACAAAAACAAAGTTAAAGAAGTATGCCTACAAATAAAAGACACTAAAAGAAAATGTAGATAACTTAAAAGTTAACATAATAATTAACAAATTATTTACAAAGCTAGGGTTAGTGTAAGAAACAGTAAAACAAGGTAAAATAGAGAGAATTTATATCGAATCATAAGTTAAACATATATAATACTAAAATAGAGAGAATTTATATCGAATCATAAGTTAAACATATATAATACAAAACTTATGACAGTAAAAAAAATGAAACAACACATTTTTATTGAGAAATAAAAGTAAATTCCGAATATTATTAGATAGGCATGAGCCCAAATACTAGAACAATCATTGAGGTGAGATGTGACCAACAAAGGAAACTTGTTATTATGCTTTCAAAATCTAAGTACATCTATGACATGATGGAGACGATGAGAAACATAGTCAAATTTAAATTGATCAATGAGGAACAAGAAAATCATATCCTGCAAAATTATCACATAGTTAACACCAACTTTAATTATAAAAGCAATACAAAATAATACAAAATAAAGATCTTTAGTTTTTACCTGGTTGTTAACCAATCGAACTCTACATTCACATTCTAGGACACTCGTAAGAGGCAACTTGCAACCTAGCAATGGTGTCATACAAATAGAGATTCAATTGCATTAAGAAAGAACTAGAAATAAAAGAAAGAAACCTCACTCACAAAATAAGCAACATTTGGGTATTAAAATGAGGGAATCCCATGAATTGGATAGTCTGTTGCATTATATAGATCTCTTGAGGTAGGTGAATGGTCTCGATTCTCCTGTCATCACATGAAAGCTTGGTGGTTGTATTCTTTTTATTCGTTTGGAAATTGTTCAACTCCTTTTCCCTTTGTAAAAAAGGCTTATCTTCTTTCACTTTTTCTTCCTTTTTTTTATATTTACATATTTAAATATATCTTAGATGATAATACATAGAAATAAAACTATTTAAAAAATAAATTTTTGAATGTTCTTCGCCCATACTATTTGGAAGAATAACAAAAATAGCCACATACACTCTTTAGGTCCATGGATCCTCGCAAGAGAGATAGTATGATAGTGGTTGTTTTCCAAATCACTTTCACATGAGTCTTCTTCTGAGGATCTTGACTTCAACAAATACAAGTTGATTGAGTCCAATAACATTCACTTGCCCAAGGAAACATACAATTTTAATTCCCACGTGAGTCTCAAAATAACTTTCGTTTTCCAACCCACGTGGTACATGATCACTTTGATTGGTATGAAACGTCAAACAAGTGACTGCTTTGTATGGCTTGCATCCTCCAACACGTCCACTAATTTTTGTTAGGAAGTCCCTTGTGTAGTTCAAATCAAATACAGCTAGAATGTTGTCTTTGGCTCTTCACCCATGTAGGAGGTACTCGATTTATTTTTCCTTAATGCTTTCATCCCTGTAAATATCCATCACCAGGAGTAGTGTTTTCATTGGCAATCTTGTTCATCTATATGAATAGAGGGTATTGGCCAAAAATTTAGAAGTTCCTATCATTGGCATTATATGCTTGTTTGTTTAAGTTTTGATGCGAATTGGCAATTAGCTACACCCCTAGCCATAGTACCAAGAAATTAAGAATTAATTTTGGTATTTTTCTTCGCATATTGTGATGAAATGTATCCTCCCATGCTAGCATGAGAATCAACAACAGTCATGGTTCCAATGATTTTAGCAACAATCATGATTCCTTGAAAATAAAAGCCAATGTTGTCATCCCTTACATGCTCCTCGCGATGCAAACCAGGGCATGCCAAAACGCAACCGTTGGATGCATGAGAAAAGACACAAAGACCTTTGGAGTCAACAATAGTATCTATTTGATGAAAAAGTTCCAGGTCCTAAAATCTATAAATATATATATTCCGCTTCTAAACTACAACCATATGATCTCGTCTTGATGTTCTTAGAATCGTTGAAGGAGTTTTGTATTTTATGGTTGACTCAACTCTCAACGAATGGTAAATACAAGCAGTTCCCTCCAATTCTTTGGCTCCAAGCCTCATAAAAAAATGTGTTTCCTATGGTCTTGACAACAACAATATGAGCGAACTCTGCGAAAGCATTTTCTAGCAAAAGATGGTGATACTCACCTTTTGAATTTTTTATATAGAACTGAAGTTTTATGAGTTCCTTCACACCCAAAGATGTGTCAGTGACAAGATTCTTGCCATGTTTCTGAATGTTTGGGATAATGCAGTTTACATCAAATACATGCCCTTCGGATATACACAGCATCATTGAAAGGATTAAATGTGAATGAGCAACAATTAGAAGGAAGGCGCTTGAACGAAGTTCAAAGAACAATTTGAGCAAGAAGGAATTCGATGATGAGCTTGTGACCAATTCTAGCAAGACAAATGATGGCTCTATTGAAGGTTTTAATGGCATTCTCACTCAATGCATATTCCATCTCTATCAACCCGACATGCTTTCAAAACATTTGTGTTTTCACTCTTTAATGGTGTGTTGTGGGGTGTTGATCTTGGACCAAACACTTGTATCAAGAAATCCAATAATCACATTGCTCATAACTAGAGCATGTAATGTAGACTTATGATTGCCTTTGAATTTTGTAAAAATGTTTTTTTTTGTAACCAGATGCTTTATATCCCACACACATGGTGGGAAGGTGCAATGTGCCATATATATATCATTGATAGTGCTCGTTAGGGGAGTTTTGAGGTCTAAAATGGGCCTCCTAAGGAAATTATAAAATAATAGTCGAAATTGTTACTAGTTGTCAATGATGTCAATATTTTGAAGAGGGCAAGGACACGAAGAAGGACATGGTGATGAAGAAGGCAAGTACATCAAGGACATGATGATATGTTGAAGAAGATAAGGATATAATTAAGAAGGAAATCAATGAAGAAGCCCAACAGTCAAAGGCATTATGCCCTACCTCCATTTTTGCACTAATGAATGATCACTCACATTAAATAATATTTTTCTCCATCTTAGAAGAAGAATCTCTCCATGAGACCTAGACCATCTTGAAGGGCATAATTTTACCTTTCTAATGAGCTATTATGTGTCCTAAAATTGCAAATAACAAGAGAGATTGATTTTACAAGTTGAATTATACCTCTATTCATGGAGCCGACCTACACAAACTTATATATGTCGGCTTGCACTAAAAGACACGTTCGTTCAGGTTTATGGGCAAAATAGCCTATTAATATAGATTCAAACCTCCTCCTCAAGCACGAAAGATAAGAAAATAACATAGAAAAGACAGGAAAACATGTTCACATCTTGTGAACAACTAGAAAATAAGCAAACAAAAGATTATACCTTCTCTGACAATCGGTAAAAGGATTTTCTTCATTAGCAAGGTTTCATAGCTCCTCATTTGCACAGTTCCACATGTTCACGGTTTCTATTTCTTGTTTGCATGGTCACAACAGGGTTTTTCCTTGATGGCACAACTTCAGTCTCTGTCATAGCCGCATTAAATAGGGTTTGGTACAACTCCTCGGTCTTTGTCACAACAACATTGAAGCAGAACAGTTCCTCATTGGCACAATTGTTTGGTCTCTATATTATTTCTATCTCCACAATGTGATAATGTTTCAGACTTCCACAGTTAAGCTTCTCGGGTCTCTATAGTGGGATATAATCTCACCCTTGCAAAAAACGTTTATGCAGTGAAGTGCATACTTTGAATATTCACAAGGTGAAGGAAGTGAGAACAAACAATGAGGGCATATTCTTTCATATTCTAATGAAAATGAATACAGTGATAACTTGCACAGAGGCAGTAAGTAGCAACCAGTAACTTAAGGTGTCATCCTGTACAACAGTGATGGAAAAAGCAAACAAATGAAGTACAATTGATCTTGAAACAAGTGAAGAGCCCCTTGACAATCAAGTAAGTACATTTTATATTCTATATACAAAAAAACAGTAGGAGTGGTGTCCTTGGAGTTGGTGCTCCTAAACTCAAGGTCAATGCCTTAAACGAGATAAGGTCAAAGCCCTAGAGGTCGAAGCCTAATCAAAACCAAGTTGGAGCTTGGGAACACATTTGTATTGTATTCAATTCTCTTTTTCAATTAATAATACAATTATTATACATTGATTTAATTTAAATTGTGAAGAATCTAACTGGTAAAATAACAATTGAAAAGAAATATTGATTCACCCCCCTCTCAGTATTTCCAACAATTGGGATCAGAGCCAACTTCTTCATAATTAGCCTAACAGCTGGAAGAAGGATTCTTAGTCACGATGAAAGATCAAGAAGTGTCAGGAAGGCTTCTTTTGTTCGATGGCATGAACTTTGGTTTTTGGAAAAAAAAGAATGCCCTACTACTTAATGTCCCTTGGACCTGAAGTTGGCATTCTATTTTGAATGGGTACATTTCTCCTTCCACTCTTCCAACTGATCAAGGCGAAAGGAAAGATTACATTGCAAATGCAAAAGCCTTAAATTCCATCACTAGTGGAATCACTAATTCTGAATTTAAAAAAGTCATGAATTGTGACTCGGCCAAAGAAGTATGGGCTAAGATGGTTAGCTTATATGATGGGGACTCCAAAGTTAAGAAGGCAAAGCTTTAAACTCATTGAAGGCAATTTGACAGTTTGAAAATGGATGATGAAGAAGATATTGCATCATACTTTCTCCGAGTCGCTGAAGTGGTCAACTCTCTTAAAGGATTGGGAGAAAATATTGAAGAAAGCATTGATGTTCAAAAGGTCTTACGATCTCTCCCTGACAGATTTGACTCCAACGTAAGTGCTATAGAAGAAATGACGAACCTAGATACTCTCGAGATGGATGAACTTCACGGAATCCTCATTGCCTATGAGATGAGAAAAGGAATCCCAAGTTCCAAAGATGCAACATTCAAGGCCTCAAAATAAAAAATGGGGAAGGATGGAATACCAACAGCAATGACTCCATTGCTAAATCCGAATTGGTGCAATTTGTATGAAGACTAAAGAAAGGATCCAAGCTAAAAGGTAAGTACCCTCTTATTTGTTTCAAGTGTGGAAGAATAGGTCATTATGCTACAAAATGTCCTCATAAGCATGATAGTGATAATGAGGGGGATTCTAAAAGGATGGTATACAAAAATAAAGGGATTAATAAGGAAAAATTCTTCTCTAAGCAAGATGATTCTAATGAACATGAATTTGTAATCATAAAAAAGAAATCAACTAAAAATTTCCCTCATCGCAAAGGAGAGGTAATGATGAATCAAATGAAGAAAATGACTATGCTGGAAGACAAGAAGTATCATTCATAGCATTCACAAATGATGATGATTCATGACTAGAAGGAAATGTAGATGAATTGTTAATGAGTGCCATTGAAGAAAATGAGAAATTACGAAATAAAACCATTTCTCTCAAGGTAGAAAAGGAGGAAGCAAAAAGAAGGGAAGACCTCTTGAAAAATAAGCTAAAAGAAAAGGAAGAAATATGTGAAAATCGTGAAGTTGAAATAGTATCTCTAAGGAAGGAATTGGAGCAAGTCAAAAAGAGTTGTGAAATCTCTCAATCACTTGACAATATCCTTAATGCTAAAAAACCTCAATATGACAAATCTGAGATTGATTTTAAAGGAGAATAATCAAGTACTAAGGATAATGCAAGAAGATATGCCGACATACTTTCCAACAATCGAAAAGAAGAAAAATCATCTCATCAAAGGCCCATCTCAAATCCAAAGAATGAAGAAAGAGTAACTCCAAGGAAGAATGTTGATTCAAATCATGGCTATTACAATAGGTACCAAACTATCTTTTTTGGGCATTGTTATTATTGTAAAAATTTTGGTCATGAAGTTAAACATTGCATGGCTCGTAAGAATAAAACATCAAGGTTGAAGGATCAAACAAATAAACCACGTGGTCTTAAAGAGCAAGGACAAACCAAGGCCTATAACTCCTTTTATCCTTTGACCAAGTTTGATCCAATTTGCTCATTATGTAATGATTATGGACATAACAAACAAAATTGTCCACTCAAAATCGGAGAAGCTAGAAGGGAGAATCTCAATACGGATCAATGTGGCCTAGCTCTATGTGCTCATAGTGGTGAAAACCATTGGTTTGTGGACAGTGGATGCTCAAGACATATGATATGTGACAAAAAGAAGTTTGTCTCATTAAACAATAAGGATGGAAGTGTATCCTTTGGAAGTGGATATGCTAAAATCATTGTAAAAGGGACAATTTCCCTTGTTAATAAAAAATGAAAGGCTCAAAACACTTTTCTGACAGAAGGACTCAAACACAATCTCTTGAGTGTTAGCCAAATATGTGACCAAGGACATAAAGTTGTCTTTAGCACCAAAGATTGTGAAATAAGAAACTCATCCTAGGGAGAATTTGTGGCTAAAGGAGTAAGAACACCAGATAATGTTTACATCCCGAGCAAAATCCACGAAGATAAATGTTACTTGAGTCAAACAGATGAA
Organism: Pinus taeda; assembly: GCA_000404065.3. Lineage (NCBI taxonomy): Eukaryota > Viridiplantae > Streptophyta > Pinopsida > Pinales > Pinaceae > Pinus > Pinus taeda. The sequence goes on from APFE030034249.1 coordinate 55,067, forward strand.
AGTTAGTTATGGCACAAGCGATTGGGGCATACAAGTTTTGATAACTTGATCAATATTAGCAAAATTAATGTAGTAAGGGACATTACAAAGATGTTCAAACCAGATCAAGCTGTATGTGGCCCATGTCAACATGGTAAGAAAACTAGAACCAACCACAAGACTAAGAAATTCTCAACATTAAAACCTCTAGAGATCATTCACACAGATTTATATGGGCCAAATAGAACTCCAACCCTCCAAGGAGAAAGGTACTTTTCTTTATTTGTTGATGACTATACTAGAATGATGTGGGTATATTTCATAAAATATATATCCGAAGCATTTGAATGTTTTAAGAATCTTAAAGCTCTTGTAGAAAATGAAAAGGATTCTAAGATTAAATGTCTTAGAACAGATAGAGGGGGGAGAATTCACATCAAAAGAATTTGATGAATTATGTAAAGTACATGGAATCGAAAGATGAATCTTTGCTGCTAGAACACCCAAGCAAAATGGGGTAGTTGAAAGAAGAAACTAAGCTATTCAAGAAATGGCAAGAACAATGTTACTAGCAGCTAACTTGCAGCCAAAATTTTGGAGAGAAGCAGTCGAGACAATAGTTTATACCTTGAATCGAACTCAACTAAGACAAAATAATGAGAAAACTCCTTATGGATTATGGAAAGGAAGACATGCTTCAGTAAAATACTTCAGGATTTGTGGAAGCAAATGCTTCATAAAGATCAATGATGACTCACCAGGAAAATTTTATTCTTGGGTTGACGAAGGAATATTTCTTGGATATTCTACTAGGAGCAAAGCTTACAAGTGCTACAATAATCGACTACGGAAAATAGTGGAAAGTATTGATGTGAATATTGATGAAGCCCTTCCAGAAAAAGAAATTGAAGATCATGAAGTTGACCCCCTCATTGAAGAAAACGAAGAAGAACCTGAAAAAGAGGAAAAAGATCAAGAAAAACAAAAGGAAAAAGAACCATCTCAAACTCCTTCAAAAGTAAAATTCCTCCAAAAACATCACTTGGAAGAACAAATTATTTGCAATGTAGATGAGGGGATACAAACTCGAAGAAGGATGACAAGTACACCAAGGAAAATGATGTTGCTCTCCTATCTATGATAGAACCATAAACTTTTACTCAAGCAAGGATCCTCATTGGGTGGAAGCCATGGAAGAAGAAATCGAGAAGAATGAGACATGGGAGTTGGTACCTCATCCAAAGGATAAAAATATAATTGGAACCAAGTGGGTGTTAAAAAAAAAAATGAATGAAGATTGACAAATCATCATAAATAAGGCAAGGCTTGTTTGTAAAGGTTATTCACAAATTGAAGGAATCAACTTTGAAGAAAACTTTTCATCGGTAGGTCATATGGAAGCTATAAGGATGTTCTTGGAATTTGCTTGCTCAAAAGCATTCAAAGTCTATCAAATGGACATAAAATCAAGATTTTTGAATGGGGAACTCAAGAAAGAAGTCTACATGGAGCAACCAGAAGGGCTTGATCTAGCAGAAGGGAAAGACTTTGTTTGTAAGTTGAAAAAGGCATTATATGGGTCGAAACAAGCTCCTAGAGCTTGGTATGCAAGATTGGATCACTATCTACAAAAAAAAGGCTTCAAAAAGGGGGTGGCAGGAAGTAATCACTACATGAAGATGGACGAGGATAAGTTAGTAGTCACTCTTGTCTATGTCGATGATATGATTTTTGCTAGCAATAATGATAAGATGAGCCATGGGTTTGCTCAAACCACAACAGGCGTGTTCATATTGCGAGCAAAATATCTTAAAGACAAGCTTAAAAGATATTGGATGGAGGAATGTGCACCCATGAGCACACCTATGACCATAGATTATAAATTAAGCAAAGATGATGACTCTCCTCCAATGGATGCACTCATTATAGGTCAATAATTGGAGCCCTTCTATACTTAACCGCTACTAGGCCATATATTATGCATGTAGTAGGAATGGTGGCAAGATTTCAGTCAGCTCCTAAATAATCCCATCTTGTAGTTGTTAAGAGAATCCTAAGGTACTTACAAGGAACCCCTGATTTTGGTCTTTGGTACCCTAAGATCTCAACTCTTACTTTGATTGCATACACCGATGTTGATTGGACCAGAAGTGTCGATGATCGAAAAAGTACTAGCGAAAATGCGTTCTTCATGGGATATTATCTAGTATCTTGGCTCTAGAAAAAACAATCATCCATATCACTATCTACAGTTGAAGCCGAGTATATAGTTGTTGTAGATTGTTGTACTCAAATATTATGGATGAAGGAAGCTCTGAAGGATGTCAACATAGATACCAACCATTCAATCACCATCTATTGTGACAACACAAGCACCATTAGTCTCAATAAAAATCAAGTGTTGCACTCAAATACCAAACATATACCAATCAAGTATCATTTTCTTCGTGAACAGGTGGCTGAACAAAACATCAAGTTGGAGTATATCAATACTAAGGAGCAGATTGCAGATATTTTCACCAAATGTCTTCCTCGAAAACATTTGAACATATTCGCCAAAATATGGGGGTTATTGCTCTAGCATCACACTATGATGATTCTTAAGATGTCAGATGACAGGGAGAGTAGTTCGATAGGGGGAGCTCTTTTGCATTCCTTTGCCATTGATGTCAAAGGGGGAAAGAAGAAAAATATTGCCATCCAATGACAAAGGGAGAGATTGTTAATCTAGTTGTCATTGATGTCAATATTTTGAAGAAGGAAAGGACATGAAGAAGGACATGGTGATGAAGAAGGTAAGGACATCAAGAATATGATGATATGTTGAAGAAGACAAGGATATGATTAAGAAGGCAATCAATGAAGAAGGCCAACACTCAAAGGCATTCTGTCCTGCCTCCATTTCTGCACTAATGAATGATCAGTCACATTAAATAATATTTTTCTCCATCTTAGAGGAAGAATCTCATCATGAGACTTAGACCATCTTGAAGGGAATAATTTTACCTTTTTGATGAGCTATTATGTGTCCCAAAATTCCAAATAATGAGAGAGATTGATTTTACAAGTTAAATTATACCTTCGTTCATGGAGCCGACCTACACAAACTTATATATGTCAGCTTGCACTAAAAGACACGTCTGTTCAAGTTTATGGGCATAATAGCCTATTAATAAAGGCTAATACCTCCTCCTCAAACATGTTCACATCTAGTGAACAACTAGAAGATAAGCAAACAAAATATTATACCTTCTTAGTATTAAGGTTTCTTCATTATTAAGGTTTCGCATCTCCTCTCATTTGTACAACTCCACAAGTTCACGGTCTCTGTTTCTTGTTTGCGTGGTCACAACAGGGTTGTTCCTCAATGGCACAACTTCGGTCTTTGTCATAGCCGCGTTAAATGAGGTTTGGCACAACTCCTCCGTCTCTGTCACAACAACATTCAAGAAGAACAATTCCTCATTTGACACATTTATTTGGTCTCTATACTATTTCTATCTCCACAATGTGACAATGTTTCAGACTTCCACAGTTAGGCTTCTCGGGTCTCTGTAGTGGGATAAAGCCTCATCCCTGCAAAGAACTTTTATGCAGTGAAGTGCATACTTTGAATATTCACAAGGTGAAGGAAGTGAGAACAAATAGTGAAGGCATATTATTTCATATTCTAATGAAAATGCATACAGTGATAACCTGGACAGAGGTAGTAAGTTGCAACCAGTAACTCAAGGTGTCATCTTATACAACAGTGATGGACAAAGCAAACAAATGAAGTACAGTTGATCTTGAAACAAGTGAAGAGCCCCTTGACAATCATGTAAGTACATTTTATATTCTCTATACAAAACAATAGCAGGATTGGTGTCTTTGGAGTTGGTGCTCCTAAACTCAAGGTCGGTGCCTTGGACGAGATAGGGTCAAATCCCTAGAGGTCAGAGCCTCATCAAAACCAAGTTGGAGCTTGGGAACGCATTTGTACTATATTCAATTCTCTCGTTCAATTAATAATACAATTATTATGCATTGATTCAATTTAAATTGTGAAGAATCTAACTAGTAAAATAACAATTGAAAATAAATATTGTTGAACCCCCCTCTCAGTATTTCCAACAGAAATAATAAAATAAGATTAGATTACATCATCAAATTTAAAGGGAAAAAAGAAAATACTATTTTTTCAACTCATATTTTCAACTTATATCCCTATGGGTTTACTCAAATTTCGAGTGGAAACACTCGTTGGATGCATAATTTGATTCCTCATCCAAGGAGTACCCATGTTGCATACTTTTGATGGACCTTGCTACATGAAAAATGAGAAATAAGTGAAAAATGTGTTTGAAATCATGTTTTTTCATGTATTGAAAAAATAGTTTTATTATTTTATTATTTTTTAGATCTTTTTACTTTTTTACTCCAAAAATGGTGAATCATCTCCCATGGTTGACATCATCATCTTGAATCTTATTGGTTCTTATAAAGTTTATTTTGGTTGTACATTTTTTGTAGGAGGCCCGTTTTAGAAATCAAAATTCCCCTAATGAATATTTGTCGAATATAAAGGATTTCTTAGAACCTTTGGGTTTTGGATGATAAAAAGCACCAAGAGAAAGGGGATTTGCTAAGTTGGAAGCCTTTGCATAATTTTCTTCTGATCTTGATAAAGATACTAAAGATCAATTGAACATTTTTATTAAAAGGGATCAAACCTCAAGATCAATTGAACTTTTCGATTAAAAGGGATCCAACCAAAAAGTCATAGTGTTTGGGCAATGTATGTGGACACATATATGTATAGATTCACTTGAACTTTTTTATTAAAAGGGCTCGAACCGAAAAGTCATAGTGTTTGGGAAATGTATGTGGACACATATATGTATAGATTGACTTCATAATAGTACTCATCCAAGGTCTGGAGCCTTATGAAACACCTTTTCAAAGAATTTTATGACAGCAAATGGTGAATCAAAGCTTTATTCTTGATGAAAAGGGCTGAGTGAGGGTTGACACAATCACTTTTGACAAATATACAAGGGGCATGTAATTCTTCATGATAAACCCATTTATTATTTGATTTTATAATAAGACATTAAGTGCATTCCTCAATGGAGATTAAGGAGACCCTTTTTGCTTTGGAGGACAAAACTTGGGGGTCTTTCTCTTTTCTTTTGATTTTGTGAAGGCTCATGAGGGACAAGTCACATGATACTCGTATAAATGGAGCTGAGGATAGGAAGGCACTCATAATGGCTTGCGAAACTTTTGAATTGTTGGTGTGCATTAACATAAGGCATATTGAACCTTCAACGTGATTTTGAGTTACAAGGTGGTATGTTAAAAGGATCACATTTAATGTTTTACATATGGTGTTCAGAACATATGTCTCTAAAGTTATTGTATACATTTGAACCTCGTTGAATGTATAACTCCGAATATATAACTTCAGGAAGTATTAGGTTACAAGGTTTGAGGGGATATCATTATATTTTAATTATCCCTACTCGCACCCTCCCTGCCCCCCACACTCATCGAACACATATATGCATGTTTTATATCGGAATGAATTGAGATGTTACAAAGGGTGGTGTATATATAATCATATATGAAATTTCATTGATTCGATCCAGGAGGCATTAACAACGGGATCAAATGATTGTTGTGTTAGATTATGCATACACAAGGTGTTTCATATATATATATAACACCATGGTGATCCCCCTTCGTCGAATGAGTGTATACATTGCATTACAAGGTGGTGGGAATTTTTTTGTTAAATGCTTAATTTTTTCATTTATACATTGTTGTGTATGTTACCCACCATTTTGTGGCTGATATCCCTAAGAGAAAATTTTCCCCATGATGGTCCTCAACTGGCAGCCAACGGCCACCAACTAGCTCATTGTGCCACTTCTCCACCACTTGAGCCATCCATGTGGTCTCTCACCTATTTGTCATGATCGTATGTTTGAAGGTGGGCCTCCCAAACCTAAAGGTATGCCTTGTCATTTGGTAATTGAGTATTGTAGTTTACTTATCATGGAAAATTTTGAGCATGAATTGATGGGGGGTGTTATCTCCATTTCCAATGATTTTTCTCCTAAAGATGGTAATGGTGTAAAGCTTGTTAATACTTTGTGAAGAGGAACATCTCTTTGATGCATATGATTTGTGGCACCATGAGTCAGGTCGAAAGGGGTTCAAAAAAAAACATTACAAGTTTAACTAATTCGAAGCTTTCAAATTATTTCCTCCAAAGTTTGGTTCTCAATTAAACATGGCGCACCTCCAGATTGGGACTCTTTCCATCCATGTTCCCTGTTGGATCACCTCAACTTCGATGGGATACTTGAATGAGATTTAACAATAGATGCGACCCTCAGCGTTGAAACGGTCAGTTCATATCCAATGAATACAATCCATTCTGATGCCTGGTGTGAAGCACATATCAGCCACAACACTGCCTGCTGTAACCTGTGGGACCATCTGCCAAGCAGGCCCTTCCCACTGGCTCATTGAAATCGAAGGTAAAGGTAAATGGTAAGGTCTCTTTGCACCTTCGGAGCTCGCCTCATCAACTTAGACCAAACCTAGACAACGACATGTGACCCTACGCCATCCCCACAGTCACCTCTTATGCAGTCATGCCCTTCTCTTTACAAAAGCCCCTGATGCCCTAAAATTACCTCCCCGACAATAATTATGCGGACTCAGTAAAAAAATCATGCCTGGACCTCTGTGCAGGATTCACCTCACCACATGCTCAAAAGCAACAAATAACTTCCACAGTCACTTTCGGACCCTCCTACAGGCTCTAGGTAACCCTACACCCCAACCTCCTATGTCTTTTTACAATTTGTTTCATATTGCAAAATGAAGCATGTGACGCTTGCAACACCAAACACTCATGAAGTTAAAACCACCGATGTCGTTCCCTTAATGGATCTCGAATGCCAAATTGCGGACCCGACTTGCCCATTCTCACTTGATAACTTCCACTATGAAATATTTATCGATCATGTGAGGGGGGAGGATTCTTTTAAGGCTGTTAACTCTGGTTTGTACTTCCAAATTATGCCCCCAATTCACCTCTTCTCTGAGCTCATATCTTGGTTGGACAACTCATATCAAAGGGACACGAATTATTTTGCTTCCACATCAGGAGTTAAAATCCTGGAAATAACACCCCTCTTAATCCAAAGAGCTTTGATTTTCCCTGATTCCTCCACTGCACATACTGATGTAGGGTTACCCCGACACATACCCACAGTAAGCATAAACATGTATAAATACATATGTCCCAGGTATTTGACTCATAAAGGAGTCAAATATTCAACCATACATGGTTAAGGCCCTTTTAACCACAGTTCCTTTTATATCATAACCAATCACCCCACTTAAACCTCCTATCAGCAGTTAAATTAATCCTCAAGCCTTCATTTATCCATTTATTAAATTCTTCCATTATATCCTTCTTATTGGGACTCTATCACCCCATAGAAACCTTCGTTAACCTTTATAAACTCATAAACCACACATATATAACCTTTCCCTTTCAAAACCTTGGTTCATATATGTTATATCACATGAAATGCTCTATCGACGCTATTTTCCTTCTAAACCCTTTTATAGAGGAATTATGTGCATAACACACCTTTTTTCACCTTTCATACGACTTTTGCACAGATCCCGAGACACCACCCTTTTCACTAATCGCAATCGGCTCCTTTGCGTGCACACCATATACATATATATACATACATACATACATACATACATACATACATACATACATACATACATACATACATACATACAT
>APFE030034249.1:63262-77600 GCA_000404065.3 Pinus taeda
TTACACCACCTTTTTACATTAAATGACTTGCACAACACTTTCATGGAATACAAAGGAAATTATGCTCCAAACCCTTTATTTGGATTTCAAAAACTATATACCCACATTCATCAACTCATCGGGCCCGCTCCTCTGTACTAACTCTTCTGCTTCTCCGATTGCTCGAACTCCGATCCCTTTTATCGCCGATTTTATCGCTATCGGCGTATCGACCCTTAGCTATTCCATTGTCGCTAGTCCTTTGGCCTCTCCGATATGCGATAAGCGATTACTTCTGGACCGTTGATCTAGACTCTCAATCCGACAGTCCAGGATCCATTGCATTATCACAATCGCTCTTCTCAATGGTCGGAATCTTACCACTTCAAAGTGCCGATCTAATCAAACTTCCAGACCCGATAAGGATATAAGCCACTCTTTATAATATTTCAAGTTCGAATTCTAAATTTGACTATGTTTTGCGCTCATTTTTAGTGTAAGTCAGGTTTTATACTTGTGGGACTTAAATTGCGTAATAAACTCCGCCGATGTGATATTTTGCTTTGCTCCTCAGTGACATCATCTGGACCGTTGATCTTCCAGATCCAACGGCTACTGAGCACCGATGCTTCACTTCTCACTCCTTTTTTCTTAGTTTTTACGCTAAGTCTTCAGTTCTTCCATGATTTAGCTCCTCTTCAAAGGTTTCGATTCCTTCACTGTTTACGTTGCAATTCCCTCCTAAGCTTGATTTATGGGATTTTTAACACTGACTATGGACTCTATTTAATCTCTCAATGGATTCAAAGATTCATCATGAACCGCTTGGCTCGTTCTTCTCCTCTATACTCCACCTCGACTCCGCCTGCAATCTCTGTTATAGAACCTGTGATTTCACACAGTAATAAATCAATAGACACACGATTAACACATTTCCACACTTAGAATCAAATTCATCCGTATATAAACATATAAACGGTTGATTACATAGCGAGACTCTCTATCTCGTGGCCTGATCTTTTGCTATCAGTGGCCTCCTCCTTGTACTCTTCCCAAAGGATTACATTTATGCCAAAAAGTTTTGTTGAACTGATCTTGGTTTGACTCCTAGATCTACTAAACTAACTCCTAAATCCTCTATCCTCTACATCCACTTCTAATCTCCATTTAATTCCTAAGAGCTGTCCTTAGTTCCTTGAATCATGGAACTACTTAAAGAGTCCTAATTGACTTTATACTCTTTTGTCATTATTGCCCACTCATGTTCTCATTTATTTGAGAACATTTATAGCTTCCTCTCATTATCTAATTAATTCCTTAAAGGCCTAAATATTACATTAATTTGAGACTTAGGAAACTAACTTCTCTAAAACATGACTCCCTATGTCTACTTAATTACAATGATTTTCTCTTGGGTTGAATGCTCCTACATTAGAATCCCAAAGTAGAAAATATTCATGATCTCCTGATCATGTGTCTTCTGATCTTTGTCTTCCTAGATCCCATACTTTGTTTTGTAACTATCCAACTATCTTGTTCCTTTGTTGTTGCTGCACGTCTGCTATCTTTTGCTCCATATTCTTCTTCTTATCAATTAGGTTCAAGTTATGATTGATCTTTCTTCCTGCTGCTACCATTTTCCTCCATTTGGACTGCTTCATCATCAGTTGCCACATTTCTTCAATATCTGTCTCTAGTACATTTTTGGACTAGCCCATGTTTTGCTTCTTACTTCTGTCTCCTTCTCTTTGTTTCAGGTTGTTGTTGTTGTCCATTAATTCTTCAATCTGCTATTGATTACTTTCAGTTTGTAGTTGCTAGTTCCTTACTTGTTCTTCTACTCTTGCTCTTGTCCCAAATTTTTCTTTGCTTACTCCAACTTTTACTTTGCTTGCTATCCTAACTGCCTCCCTATCATCCTTACCCTATTTCATGATTACCTCTTTCTGTATTGAATCATCACTATCCAACACTCTCTCCACCAATTTAACATCTTTGTTCCATGGATTGAATTCTTCCACAAAACCTTATTCTTTCATCTTTATTTGGCTGCTCATTTGTGCCAAATTTCCTTCAGCATCTGTAAGAAAACCTGCACCCATAAAACACTTGTTAAAATTAAACACATAAGGCTTTGGTGCCTTATCTTCCTTTGGCAACAATTTAGTTAGTTGCTCTGTTTCTTTCTCCTCTGTCAGCACATCAGTATGTTGTTTTGAATTCTCAAAAGAACTCATGAGACTGTCAACTAGTATCTCTTCCACATCATCTGCTCTAATGATGTCTTCCTGCTCTTGTCCACCATAGTGAACTCCTTTTTCTGCGATCATACTGTCATACTCTAAATTTTCCAACAAATATTCCAACAATTCAATTTCTTTGTGACACTTCGCAAGTGTTTCATCATCACTTATGTTTCCTGCATTTATACATAAATTATTAGTTTGGAAATCATAAGGTTAAATAGTCTCAACTGTTTCTTCAGATATCAGCTCTTCAAATTGAATTTCATCTCTTTCTTTCACAAGAACTTATTCCTTTGTTGTCACATCTTCACACATCCATGCATTATTAAATTCTTTTTGCTGCAATAAATCACAGCTTCTCTCATTTAAGAGATATTCTCCATCCTCCTTTACTTCATAGTTTTTATCTTCTAATAGATACTTCTCCATACTTCTGACAACTTCAAAAGATTGTTTATCCTCTGCAAAACACTTCTTTATTAGTTTTCTTCCCCCCAAGGTTAAATCCTTTGCATAGGTTCCTTCCTTTGTAACATCCTTCAGTAGATGTCCTTCTTCCTCAACAGCTTCCATGGCTATTTCCACTGTGCCTATCATCATAGTGAACTGATGATCCTTTGCTATGTTTTCAGTGAACATAGTCTCTTCTTAAAGCTTGCCTTTAATCTCTTGTTGTTTATCCTCTCCAAGAGCTATCCTTGTCTCACCATCTGCATTATCATTCTCCTTTATGATAGCTTCTATAGACTCATCCATAGACTTTTCCTTCTGTATGCAATCAAATTCTTCTTCTTATGAGAAGTTTTCTTTGTCACCTTTTACTTCTAGATCTTCATCTACTCTGAAGATATCTTCAAAAGACTTCTTTTCTCCTGCAATATCTACCATCATACACAAACTATCAATTCTAAAAATATAAGACTTTGTGGTCTCACTTGATGGTTCAACCATCATATCTCCTTGCTGTTCTAAATCCTTCATATGATTCATAAATTCTTCGATGGTCTCCTCTTCAATCTCCTCAAGCCCTTCACTTGGTTGATTGATATATTTCCCCAACTGCATATGGGACCTATCTATCTCATCTTCTTCCAGAACATATTTTAGATTTTTCTTGTCTTCTTCGTCTTTTATGACAATATCAGCAATTTGTCCTTCTTTACATGTTTCATCTACAAACATACACAAATTGTCAGATTTAAAATCATGTGACCCTTTGGCCTCACTTGAAGTTTCAGTCTTCAAGTCTTCATCTTCACTTTCTCCCAAAATGTCTCCTTTTTCTGGGTCACAAATGTACTCTTCCATTTCCAACTCAGCTTCCTTGAGTTTTCCCCTCAGCCACTTTACTTGCTTTTGTTGTAGCCTTCTCTGTATCTCATGCCACTTCACTGGCTTCTTCCTCAAGACCCAACCTTTTCTTTGGTTTTCCTCTATCATTCTTCTTAATGCATCGAGTTGTTCTTTTAACTTGACAATCTCTTTGTCAATTTCCTCTTGACTCATCCTCTTGCCATTTGCCTTGGCATCCTCTTTCTTCATCTTTCTTCTGTTGTGGCTTCTCTCTGAACCTCTGCTATGACTATCAGTAGTCATCTTCTTCTCCTCTTTCTTCATGAGCTCCTCACTCATCTATAACAAGCCTTTGCAACAACTAGTTCTCCTTGCTGCAATCTTACCTCTCTAAGCTCTCCTCACTCAATCTTTTGGTAAGTACAGGTTCTCTGTCTGGAACCTTCTCTTGAGAAACACCTTTGCTCCTTCTAGGCTTCTGCAATCTCTCATTCTCTCTTGAGAACACTGCAGTTGTCCTCTCTGTCCTCTTATCACTCATATTTTCCTTAGAAGTTATTTGAAAGAAGGAAAGGATCCAAGGTAACTACAAACCAATCTTTTAAGTATAGATCCTAGCCAATCTACACTCAGAGAGGGTTCTCTCTTTATGATTTAGTGTTGTTTTGATATGATATTAGGCTAGCTATTAATGCTTAAGGGATTTGTTTTGATTTGTTTGGTGGAATTAAAGAAACAGATGGGAAGAGTAGGTATTCAGGCTATTGGGCTATGGAGTCAAGTTGGAAAAGTCTAACAGGATTTGATTAATCACTGAGGTAAAAGTTCACAAGGCAAGCTAGCACAGCAAGGACAAATCTGAAAGTCTTAATGAATGGAAATCTTAACCAGGGCCAAGGGAAATGAAGAATCCATAGCAGGGATCAAGATGAAGAAGGGAGTTTGGCAAATAACAAGGGAAATTAAGAATCTTGTACTAGGGGCCAATAGAAGGAATGAATTATAGAAGTGAGGGAGCAATTAAGAATTCCCGGACTTAAGAAATTTAGTAGAAAACATTAAATAAGCAAATAGTTAAAACAAAGAGCACTTAAGCTAATTCTAATGATATTATTCCTTGTTTTCTTTTAAGAATTAAAAGAACACACATATGATATTTCATAACATAAAGGAAAACAATATTCAAACTCAGAGAAATTATACTTATTTGTTCCCCACAGTGCACATGAATCGAGTGAAATGTCCTCAGCTTTATTTAATCCAGTAAACTAGTCCACCCTTGATTACTGTAGCTCCTTTAGCTCGAAACAAAAGTCTACAAAAATGCTTTTTAATCCACACTAATTACTTCAATCTGTGAAGTATTTATACAAAATTTGATACAAAATATCTCATGACTACATGAGAATTAATCTAGGAAAAAAAAATATCTTCAACACGAAGATAGAGACAGATGGAAAACAGATTATGTGTTGTCCCTTTATTTGTTAATGTGTTGGCTACTGGAACTCAGATTTGCCTCTTGCAGTTGCCTTGGTAGTTATGTGATGGATTTCACTCTTATCTTCACCTACTGATACTATTTACCTATGTTGATACTCTTTGCCTGTGCTATTTTATCCTTTCATCCTGTATTACCAAACTTTACCATAGTAAACATCTTTTACTCCAGTAAGTCAGTCAAATTGGTCCACATTTAATTATTTGACAATTTCACCCTGATCATCTTCCTGTAAACTTCATCAACTTCTGTGTACTTAGAAAAATTGGGTTTGTTAGTGAATAGATGTTTTATTTCATGCTCTATTTAGAATAGATTCTCCAGACCATCATAAAGTACCTTTCCTGTAGGTAATGCTTTTTCTGCTGAAGAACTTGCTTGACTCTTGGCTTGTTTCTCTAATTTCTTGATATAGTCATCCTGTGTCATTAACTTGTCATGTATAACCATTGGGATAGGAAGGCCTTTCTCTCTTAAAATGCCATATTTCAACATGAAGCTATCTACATCTTCCTAAATACTCTAACACCTTTTCTCTAAGTTAAGCATCAAGTTCCTTTTAGTAAGAACTTTCTTTATTTCAATGATAGTAGCTATTCTATCTTGAATCTCCAACTCATCTAGTTGGTACCTGTTCCTGCTGTTCAAAAAATCAATTAACCGATTTTCCTCTTCAGGCTTATCTCTCAGATCTTCTTTAGTCTTCTGTATAGCTTCTACAACCATTTTCATTAATTCAGTCTATTCAAAAATTACCTAGATAAAAGGCCAAATATCATTGATGGAATCAATGATGTTGGCCCACAATATATTTCTCATGTCTCCTAGTGGTTTTTCTAATGTCAATTCCTTCTCTAGGACTATGATTCTTTCCTCCATCCTTTTGTTTTTCCTTACTTCTTCTTTGTTTTGAATCTGTGCTAGCTCGTAGTCTGTTTCCAAACTTGATATTTGTTCTTTGAGATTTTTCAATTTTGTGGCTTGGATACTCATTTGTTCCATGGCTTTGATCACTTCATCTGTTTTTTCTGCTATTGTCCTTGCACTGGTTGATGTACCTGTAGTTAGAGTAGTCTCTGCTATTGGTAATGCTATCACTGGTGGAATTTTTGGTGCCAAAGAAGCTGCCAAAGTGGAGGGTACTGTTGTATAAACGGTGGGTATGACAGTTTGAGGAGTGATGGCCAGCTCATTTTGCTTAGACTGTATTGCTTTTTCCAATTCCTTTTCAGTTTCTTTCAACTGATCATTTAACTTAAGGACTAGGTCCATAAGTTCTTCCTCCTTTTGTTTCTCTATGACTTCTGTTGTTTGAGGTTGGTGGATAGGAGGGATCTTGAGCTGCTTCTTTAGTGCAACTATATCATCATTCTTCTTTTTAATCAATTGTTCAACTGCTTTGACATCTTTGGGATCATGTCCCAATTCTATCACCAAGTCTTCTAGAGTTTTTATCCCGGTGTCTTTAGCCTAAGAGGAGGCCTTTTCTAGTTGCAGCTATGCAGTGGTATTGTGCAATGAGTTTTGCAATTGATGTGTTGTGATGGCCTTATTAGTCAATGTAGAATAGACCATTTCACCAATCTGCTTGTGTAGTTCTATTTGGTCAATAGGATGGATATCCTTTGCCAAAACTTCAAAATCAATCTTTAAATAATCAACCATGGATATTGGTTGTTGCACAGTTGGCTTGAGGAAGCTCGTCTGCATTTTACCTTCCTTTATGTCAAAAGCTGACATAAGCCTGGTCTAGTTAGTTGGAGACATTTGAGGTAATGAGCATAGGTTTGAGCTTTTAGTTTCTCATTCCTTACTTTAATTTCTTTGTACTTTCCTTTAATGTCCAGACTTTGTTCAGAGGGAGCTCTAAAAGAAGATACTTCTGTGCTCTTTTGCCTTTCTAATTCTTGTATCTGTGAGACAGATGGTGTGCCTCCTATTGGAATGGTTGGTCTGCTGTCACTCCTTTCGACTGTTGAGTTGTCTGCTATTTCCTCACTATACTCCTCCTCTGCATATGGGTTTAACCTTTCCCTTTTAACAAAAGTTTGGTCAATAGGCATAGTAGAAGGGGTGGCTTCATCTCGGCTTCTCTTTAAATTTTTCTCCTAATTTAGAGGAGTCTGCAAAATAGGAGGTTTGCTCACGATTTTTTCAGGTTGAGAAAGCTCCTCTGAGATTTCAAGCTGCTCTAACTCTTCTTGTTGTTTTGAATCTTCTGCTTGTTCTGAGGTTCCTTGTTGCTCTAATGGATGTGCTATGTTCCTATAAATGATTTCATGATGAAGTTTCTCCGAACACCTGTACAAACGAATCTTCATCAAACCTTCTTTCTAAGTCCACCATTACATTGTCAACTTCAACTTGTGTGCTATCTTGATCTATCAGAGTGCCTCCTATCCATTCTAATTAATTGGCATATTGTTCAATTTCTTGGATCCTATGGTGGATATAAGGAGATAGCTTATGTTTCTGCCTTCTGTTACAAATGAATTTGTGGGGGTCATAGGCCCAGATGAAATTGTGTTTTAATCTCAATATTTGGAGGGTTTCATCTACTTCTTTCCTGCTTCTCTGTTATTGCAAATAAATGGGCCTAGATTATCCTATATCCTTAGTTGGGCCTTCTTCTTGGTTTTGACCAAGTGAATCTCATCAAAATTCATCATTTTCCTATAGTACTCCAGAGAAAATAATTGCATGGGGAGATATCTAGGTAACTTGTAAGGAGGAAGCTCACACCCATAAATTATGATTTCAGTATGGTTTTGGTACAAGTACCAATCCCCTACTTTGTATTGTTTGGACAGTCGGAGAACCCTCTTAGTTTCAGCACTAATTATGGGAGGGGGGCTTCCTAATAACATTGTAGTCACTGGATGTACAAATAGGTCAATAGAATCTGTGTATGGATGGTAAGAATAACAATACCTATGGAATAGAGCAGTCTAGAAGATGACAGATCTAGGATTCCTCTAGTATCAAGCTTTTTGACAGAGAAGGAAAACTTATTAGTTTAATAGTAGAGAAACAAATGATACACGACTGATGAATACTTGAACACCCTCTCATTTTCAAGTCTCATAAACTGATCATGCATTTTATCTGCGATGAATTTTGCATAAACTTGACTGCAAGAGGTTGAATGGGGGTAAAAATAGACATGCCAGCAAAAATAGTCTCATCTACAAACTCATTACTGGTAGAACCTAAAATGCATGATAGCATTGTTGTGATATCTTTGCCTAGATCAGAAAAGAAGGCTAACATGTAAGGAGGAAGGTCCTTTCGCATGTGCTTTTCTTTAGAAATGAAAGTCTGGAGGATTTGAGTACTTATGGAACTAGAAAACTTGGAGAATCTTTCAAGCAAATCAGCAATGGACAGGGGGGTGAGGTCTTGACCACGCTGCAGCTGTAACATCTCGTTTATGGACTCAGCTGTAATGGTGAATAGGATTTTCTGGTCTGGGGACATTACAACTTTCATAAGAGGGTCATAGTTTGCATGGCAGTAATGAATAATTTCCGGAAAGACATGAACATTGGGGAATTGATACTTGGGCAGGTTTGATTCCTAGAGACCTATCTTATCTACATGGTTCAAGTAGATATCTCGGTATTTGCAATGTAATTTCAAAGGGGTTTCATCAAAGGTGAGGTCTTTTATTTGGAAGTCTTTGTTAGCCAGGGGAAGATGGTCTAAATCTCTGTGAGGAGTGGTAACTGGCATGACATTTAAGGCGACTAGGGCATCCATCCTTGGTTCTTGTGAATTCAAGGACGGGGGCAGGGAATTTTTGGGGAATTATGAAAAATGGATCGTCTCAGAGAATGTCAAGAATGTCAAATGGCTTAATTTCACTAAACTACTTATATCTTACAACAATTTAGTTCAGGTTCAGTATGGAAAATAGGGTTTCTTAGTTGAAACAGGGTAAATACCGGTTATGGTTGCATGGAGAGACAAATGGCTCTGGTGCATTATTTGCATGGAGCGCACGAGTTGGCAATGACAATCAGGAGTTTAGTGGCTTCTAGAGGTTGACGATTGGAAGCAGGGTGATGGCTCGAATGTACTATGAGTGTGCATGGAGAACAAAAGATTATTTTCTTGGTAAAACAAAAATAATGAATATTTTTGGGTTTATTGGCAAAGTCAATGCTTTTGGCGCGTATAATGGAAATGCGACAGTTGGAAATGGAAAGTGATAGTTGGCAACAATTGATGGAAGTGATGTTTTGTCCTTTAGCGAAGGTGGTAAGCGGAATCTATCGCACTGCTTATGAGGGTATATCTGTATTTGGAGAGGTCTTCCCAGTGCCATTCATCGAGCGACAGGTAGCTCTAGGCTGTACAGTAAAACCGCTCACATCGGGCTAGTAAATTTTGGCATTGGAGGCCACCTGATATGAGCGTTAGCGGTCAGATCTAAAGGGGTCAGATCGTATGGTGGTCGGGGAAGAGACTTACTTGGGATTTAATGGAGGGGCCCGACGAGATAATAACTGCGGATTTATGGAGATTAACGATGTCAGGGGTGATGTGATTGGAGGAAGGCTCTTAATTAATCACAGGTTGATTAATTAACTCCTTTTTAATGCAGCAGAGGGTTATAGGTCTTAATTGATCGCAGATAAATTAATTAATCTATCTAATTATTTCATTATTAAGGTTTATATTTCAAACCGGGGTGGGATATTAATACAAAGGATTTTAATAATATATACGGGGACGAGGTGTATTTTCTAGCAGTTAACTATAATAAATTAATGTTAATATGAAATGGAAACGGGGATAAGAATGCGCTAAGTAAAATGTTTTGAAATATATTCACATTTTCACATTTAAACATTATAACTTAAGCTTAGGTGCATTTTGTGGGTTTTTTGTGAGAAGGAGTTTTGTATGAGGATAATTACTTTTCCTAAGCAAATAGTGGTTTTACTCTAGGAAAGGGGGTTTTTAGTGGAAATCAGTGAATGATGAAGGGGGTTAATGTTGATGAGGGGGTTTTAGCACTTGGAACCTGTAAGTCATTGGGCCGAAGGTCTAGTCTTTCCAAAAGTCAGAGAAATGCTCTGAGCCCCTTTCACTTAAGGTTTTAGGTGCTTAGATTGTTATTTGTGGGGAATTAGTGAAATTAGGGGTAAAAGGAATGAATAAATTAATAACTTGACTTTGTAAATGTCTCATTGTTATCCATACTTTTAAAGTAATATTATGATTAAAGTAAATGATATGAGTTTCAACTAATCTTTCATCATACACCATTCTGTAACCATTCATCTACTTACCCACCTACACATCTTACCATTTTTTCTACTTTTTATTAGGGTGCACTTAAAGTGACAAACCATTATCAAACTTTTCTTTTATTTTACAATGGAAACCTATCTAAATTTAATCTTATTACATCCAAGGGCTCAGATTAAATAGTTGAGCTCCTTTTATTCACTCTACATAATCTAGTTATCTGCCAAGATTACACTGTTTGGTCAGATTCTATTCTCTATCTATAGACATAGAAATTGAAAACATGAAATAGTCAAATTTACACTGTTTGACTATCCAAGGATTGTGGCCAAGGTAACAAGCTGCACATAATCTTTTTATTCTACATCAAAGTAAATGGTAGTGGCATTTTTGACTTGCACACTTTCATGGTCTTTTCTTCCTTCTTGGGGTTCATTTTTCATCTTTTTTTGACCTTTTTGCATTCCTTTTTAGTCCTTTGATTTTATTTTAGGACATACCCTCTTTACATTTTTTAATTTTATTTTTTATTTTTTACAAATATGGAAAACACTTGTAGAAATCAAAGGTATGTACATATTACAGAGATAAACTAAGTCAATCATAAATTATGACACCTATTGGTATAGGAACATAACATGTCCAATCTCTTGTTGGATTCTTCAGGTTCACTGCCACTTCTCCATCAGAGTGTTTTCCTTACTCTGTATTCAAGAACACATCTAGTCCTCCTCTCACAGCTTCTCTTGCTATCACTTGTTCATTAGTGTAAAAACACACATTCTCAATTTAAAATAGAACATATTACCTCACTTTCAAGATCTCAGCATGATCTTGTTTCACCATTCCACCTGTACTTTGAATGGATTGTCCTTTGTTTCTTTCTTCTGCAAGTTCTGATACACATCACCTCTACGTGCCTTCCTTCTGTCAGATTAGAATTTGATCCTTCCTTGCCTACATAAACACCTTAACATGTACTCTTCTTTTAATTCTTTCACATAGAAATTCTCTGTTTTGTTTAACCCCAATTACTTCAATTACAGCCTGCTCTGATTACAAATCTGCTCTGATACAACTATGATGTAGGTTTACCCCCCCACATACCAAAAATAAACATAAACATGTATAAATACATCTGTCCCAGGTATTTGACTCACAAAGGAGTCAAATCTTCAACCATACATGGTTAAGGCCCTTTTAACCATAATTCCTTTTATATCGGAACCAATCACCCCACTTAAACCTCTTATCAACAGTTAAATTAATCCTCAAGCCTTCATTTATCCATTTATTAAAGTCTTCCATTATATCCTTCTTATCGGGAATCTATCACCGCGTAGAAACCTTCGTTAACCTTTATAAACCCTTAAACCACACATATAACCTTTCCCTTTCAAAACCTTGGTTCATATATGTTATATCGCATGAAATGCTCTATCGGCGCTATTTTCCTTCAAAGAAATTATGTGCATAACACACCTTTTTCTGCCTTTCGTACGACTTTTGCACAGATCCCGAGACACCACCCTTATCATTGATCACAATCAGGTCCTTTGCATGTACACACACACACACACACACACACACACACACACACACACATATATATATCATCACCTCTCTGACTTCGATATGCAACTATCGGATTGCTTACACCACCTTTTTATGTTAAATGAATCGCACAACACTTTCATGGAATACAAAGGAAATTATGTTCTGAACCATTTATTTGGATTTCAAAAACTATATACCCGCATTCATCAACTCATTGGGTTCGCTCCTCCATATTAACTCTTCCGCTGCTCTGATTGATCGACCTCCAATCCCTCTGATCACTGATTTTATCGCTATTAGCGTATCGGCCCTTAGCTATTCCACTATCACTAGTCCTTTGGCCTCTCCAATATGCGATAAGCGATCACTTCTGAATTGTTGATCTAAACTCTCGATCCGACGATCCAGGATCCATCGCATTATCACAATCACTCTTCTCGATGGTCGAACTCTTACCACTTCAAAGTGTCGATCCGATCAAACTTCTAGACCTTATAAGGATATAAGCCACTCTTTATAATATTTCAAGTCCGGATTCTAAATCTGACTATGTTTTGTGCTCATTTTTAGTGTAAGTCATGTTTTATACTTGCGGGACTTAAATTGCATAATAAACTCCGTCGATGCGATATTTCACTTTGCTCCTCAGCGACATCATCTGGACCATTGATCTTCCAAATCCAATAGCTGCTAAGCGCCAATGCTTTACTTCTCACTCCTTATTTTTACTTAGTCTTTACGCTAAGTCTTCAGTTCTTCCATGATTTATCTCCTCTTCAAAGGTTTCGATTCCTTCACTGTTTTCGCTGTGATTCCCTCCTGAGCTTGATTTCTATGATTTTTATCACTAACTATGGACTCTATTTAATCTCTCAATGGATTCAAAGATTCGTCATGAACTGCTTGGCTTGTTCTTCTCCTCTGTACTCCGCCTTTACTCTACCTACAACCTCTATTACAGAACCTACAAGTTCACATAGTAATCAATCAATAGACATGCAATTAACACATTTCCACACTCAGAATTGAATTCCTTCATATATAAACATATAAACAATTGATTACATAGCGATACTCTCAATATCGCGGCCTGATATTCTACTATCAGTGGCCTCCTCCTTGTACTCTGCCCGTAGGCTTACATTTGTGCCAGAAAGTTCTATTGAACTAATCCTGGTTTGACTCCTAGATCTATTGAACTAACTCCTAAATCCTCTATCCTCTATGTCCACTTTGTTGGCATTATGATTCTGGTTTGGCTCTATGGTACAAGTGTTGTACTTGATGGCAACTCACTCTTCTAGCTGATCTCAGTTCAGGCACTCAAAATCATGGAAATTAAGATGCCCGCAGGTAATCCTAGAAGAAGCCATGGACCCGCAGGTACGCAGACCAAGGAGTGCGTGCATGTACGCAGGTGATACGTTCAGAAGGTGCGGACCCCAGTTTCACTCTCTCCAATGCATAAAAGCACGTGCACGTGGGAATCTTCATGAATGGTTCATGGTATTAGCCCGACAATTTTTGATCAAATGGTTTTTGTCCATGGTATTGCATCCAAAAGTGTTGATCCCAAGTATTGGGTTCATGGTATTGTGTTATTATGGTTTTGGACCATGATATTGAGAAGGGCTTGCCTATAAAAAGGAAAGGAGATCTCTTGGCCAGACACAAGTGAAATTTGAATATCTTAAGATCTGAAATTTTGGGTGATTGGTTTTTAAAAGCTAGATCTAAATCAAGGAGATAAATTAAGGTGAATCTATTGACATGTCGTGATCTCTTGGGCGCATGAGCAGATCTGTGGATCTGACTGACTGTGGCACATTGGAGGACTGTAAATTTGGCCCTAATTAGAAGTCCGCAAGCGATCCATAGGTGCGGTGCGGGGGTACGCAGCTCAGTAAAAGGCTCAGTGCGGGAGTACGTTGCGAAGCCAAAGGTGCAGTGCGGGGTACGCAGCGCAGGAGAAGGCACAGTGTGGGGCGCACGCAGAAAAAAAAAGGGCGAAGTGCGAGGTACGCAGGCGAGAATAAGGCACAGTGCAGGTGTACGCAGTAAGTCAGAAGTAAAGGTGCGGATCTGAAGAAAAGTTCGCAGAGCAGAAGAACAACCAGTGCTGATCTCCGCAGTTCAGTCTCAGAAGAACTGCGGATATAGGCAGGCCCCTGTTGGTGAAGTTGTGGCCTTATCTTGAAACAATTGTTGATTGTCTTTTATCTATTGCAGCAGAGTTCTAGGTTTAGATTTCTGGTATTACTTTTCTGTTTACAACATTCTAAAGAGTTGGGTGATTCATTGGTTCATTGTATAAGGAGATTGGGTGATTTTCATGTACTTGATGATTATTTAATATTCATGGATCCAGTTTGAAAATTTATGAAAAGTGGTCCTTAAAAGAAAAGAAAAAGGGGGTTGTAGCTCCCTTCCAGGAGAGACTGGAAAACGAGAGAGAGTTGTAGCTATCTGCAGGTTGTAGCCTGTGTTATGGTAAAGGACTGCACCA
>APFE030034249.1:104569-119028 GCA_000404065.3 Pinus taeda
TATCTGTGTCTCTCTTGTTCTATGCGGTTTCTGTGTTTGTATTTCTGTAATATTTTATGTGTTCCATTGCTCCGTAATATATATTTGTAACAAGACAAGATCTTTGCGTGAGCCAGCAGTGTCGCCTTCCATACAACATCAAGCCCTTCATAGATGAGGTATTATGTGACATTGCTCCCCTTGAATTTTGTGATGTATTATTAGGACAAGCATACTTGTGGAAACAAAATGCTATGTATGAATCAAGGCCCCGTGTTGTTATTGTTACTTTGGGAAATAAGTTGTACATGATACTGGAGGTAGCACCGCCTACCGCCATCTCTTTGGTTACTGCAAAATAATGCAGTAAGCTCATTTCCAAAACCGGGAAATTTGTTTTCCTGATGATACTCCCTCAATAAAAGAAGAAGATGGTGGCCACAAAATCTAGTTAGGGCCCCTCTACACGACAACTAGAGATGGACAAGGTCGTGGAGGAGTACGAGGACATATTCACCTCCCCCGCAGGGGTTCCTCTGCACTGTCAGGTCAATCACTCCATCGATATGACCTCAAGTGCATTGCTGCCCAATGGACCAATCTATTGGTGCTCCGTTCTGGAGAAAGATGAAATCAAGAGGGAGATTCAAGAGTTGCTGCAAAAAGGTCACATCCATCCAAGTTCATCACCCTGTGGGAGACCGATTGTGTTGGTACAAAAGAAGGATGGGATTTGGAGACTTTGTATTGAATATCAGGCACTGAACAAGGTCACTGTCCATAATAGGTACCCAATCCCACTGATTGATGACCTCCTGGACGAACTGAAGGGGGAAAAATATTTTAGCAAGATCGATTTGAAGTCAGGATATCACTAGGTACCAATTGAACCCTCTAATGTGTGGAAGACTGCCTTCAAAGAAAAGGAGGGCCTTTTCAAATGGTTGGTTATGCCTTTCGGATTGACGAATGCTCCTACAACCTTCATGAGGCTAATGGATGACATCTTATGGCCATTCACCAACTCATTTTTAGTGGTATACTTGGATGACATCCTGATCTTCAGCCAGAGTTGGGAAGAGCACCTCCAACACATCCGATAGGTTCTCTAAATACTGCGGTAACACAAAATATGTGCCAATTTGAAGAAATGCACTTTTGGCATGACCCAGGTTCAGTATTTGGGATACATTATTGATGAACAAGGGGTGCATGTGGATCCTACCAAGATCGAAGTCATTTAGGATTGGACATCTCCCACCACTCTGATAGAGTTCCGTAGCTTTCTAGGTCTTGCCAACTTCTACCGTAGATTTGTGTTGGGATTTTCTCATATCACTTGGCCCTTGAGTCAAGTCACCAAGGGAGGAGTGAAAACAAAATTCTTTTGGTCTAAATCTCAACAGAAGGAATATACAGAGTTGAAAGATTGCCTCTGCTTGGCACCAGTTCTCGCATTACGGGACTTGCAACAACCATTTGAGGACGAGATAGATGCCTCTAACTATGCTATTGGGGCAGTCCTTACTCAACACGGGCATCCAATGGAATATCACAGTGAAACACTTTCAGACACATTCCAGAAGTATCCCACTTATGACAAAGAGATGTATTCCATTATGCAGGCTTGCCGACAACGGAAGCATTACATTTTGGGGAAGGAAACGGTCATCCACACAGATCACCAACCCCTGCAATTCATATAGACCCAAGGGAAATTTCAAAATGATTTCCATCAAAAGTGGTCCACATACCTGCAATATTTCGATTTGAATATCAAGTATAAGAAGGGTAGCACCAATAACATTGCAAATTGCTTCAGTTGACCATCGATCATGGCGTTAACCACTGTGCTCAACTGTTGTGGGTACGAGACTTCTGATTGGCCACTTCTCTACAAAAGTGACCTAGAATTCAGCCACACATAGCAGACACTCTTGGAGGGTCAACATGTTCCAGATTTTCACCTTCAGGATGCCTTGTTATGCCACCTGGGTCACCTTTGTGTTCCTTCAAGTGAGCATGCCAGGATGATTTGCAAAGCACACTACAATCGGACTGCTGGGCATTTCGGGGTCGAGAAAATGGTGGCAGTACTACAAAAGTATTTCTATTTGCTGAATCTTCGACAGAATTTCCGGAAGTATATCAGATCATGTAGTACCTGCACCATTTCCAAACCAACCATCAAGAAGCAAGGCCTCTATACCCCGCTGCCTACCCCTAGTCGACCTTGGGAATCCATCTCCATGGATTACATGTCAGGCCTTCCTTCCACTAAGCATGGAAACGACTGTGTTTTTGTAGTCGCCGACAGGTTCTCTAAGATGGCCATTATGGTGGCTTGCAAGAAGAATATCACAGCAGAAGGCATTGCTAAACTCTTCTTTGAACGAGTGTGGATACACTTTGGGATGCCACAGTCTATCATCTCATATCAAGACAGCAGGTTCCTCAATACATTTTGGTCCAATCTCTAGTTGATGTTGGACACCAAACTCACTAAGTCCACAGTCTTCCATCCTCAAACTGATGGCCAAACAGAGGTTATCAACAGGATGATCGTAAACGTTCTGTGGATGCACAACTCAAAGCATCCATGCCCATGGGACGAGAGTCTCCCCTATGTTCAACACATCTACAACTGGGCTCTCCACAACTTGACTGGCCACAACCCTTTTTAGGTGGACATGGGATTCCAACCACTATGTCCCATTGATGTGGCCATGCCATTTGTAGCTACTCACGCAGATTTGGCTCATGTTTAGTCCGAAACAGATAAGGCAAACAACTTCATTGAGCACATCCAACATATTCACCAACAAGTCCATGACATTATGGAGAAATCAAATGCCAAGTACAAGCAGTGATATGATCAACATCGGGTGCCACACAAGTTTTAGGTAGGCGACAAATTCTAGCTGCATTTGCAAAAAGAACACCTTACTGGAGCCTATCAGAAACTCAGACCTCTCAGATATGGTCTTTACACCATTACCAAGGCTGTGGGAGGCAATGCATTTGAGCTCAGCATTCCCCCATTCCTTGGCCTGCACCTAGTGTTCAATGTGGACCCCCTTCAGCCATACTTTCCACCATTACTAGACACATCCGACATTGCAGAACAACTCACACCCAAAGAGTTAAATCCAGATTGCATGGAACAAGATGCAACTGATCGGATCATGGACACACAGATCAAGCACACTCACTAGCAGAATATCCAATTGTATCGAGTTATCAAAGCTGGCCAACTCCTTCACCAAGGCAAGTGGCTCACTAGGGATCAAGTTCAGCAAAAGTTTCCTCATTTCATGGAGGAACTCAATGCAATGGAGACCATTACTTCCTAAGGGGGGAGGAATGGTCCTGGTGGATATTGGTGGCCACCCACCAAGTCCACTTGGACCCCCACCATTGTTTCTTTCAGCTTTTCAGTTTCCTTAATTGTAACGCAATTTACTATTTTTAGCATTTTTTCAAGTCCTGAACTTCTGTAGCCGTTTTGAGGCCTTAAACGACATTTTTTGGGGAAAAATGGGAGAAACATGGGTCCATGGATTGATGCTTCTCTTCCCAAAGTTGGAGTTCTCATATAGATCCTTCTAACAAGATATTGTGTGTGTCAAACAGAGATTGTATGTCAAAGTTACAACCCCGGGAAGTTGATGTACCAATTTACCCAAACGGGGCCCACAGTTTGGTGTTTCGTCTTATAGGGTTAGGTTTTTGGATGTTTAGGGTTTTCCATTGTTTTTCAACAATAAATAGGCCTTCGAGCCTCATTGTAACACAATTCAGAGGCATGTAGTCACCACATCTCTTGTCAGAGATAAGTTATGATCACCCTAGCTGGTTTATTTCCATTTATGTTTGTGAGCATATTTTAGTATTTTACATTAATGAAATGAAGTATTATTTCCACTACATCTCTATGTTTATGGTTATTTTTGTAATTTTTTGTGTTCCTGTTTAAATCTGGATCATGCTCGAAGCCGCTCTCCTACTTCAGTTTGAAAGACTACAGTACCTCTTCCTATGGGGGTACATTTTTCCTTATTTCCCATGGTGATCTGAAAATTCATATTTTATTCCTAATAATTTGAAAAACATCCTCAAATTCCTGTCATATGCTAGGAAGCTCCACTATCTATATACCAAACCTTAGAGGAGGCATAACTTGCTAGGAAAGCAACTTCTTCTTCCAGTCTGGAAGCTAACATAGAATAATCGTTATCCATGTCCCTTGTGCTTTCTTTTGGAAATCTGCATCAGTCCCTTTGAGTTGATGTCTCTGCATCATGCTCCTGGCCCATAGTTGATTCTTCTCTCTTGTTGCCAGATCTTTACTCTGATACCATGTGAAAATTTCTAACCCAAAATTCTACTGCAACAACTGATTTATTTTATCTACTTATTCTTCATAATAAGTTATTTACGAAATCCCTTCATCAAACATTAAAATAAATTTTATTGTAGTTATCACATAATTACACAGAGAAAATAACAGCGATATACATAAACAAGAACCAATCACATCAACACATTTTTTCTGGACAATTTTCCCCGGAAAAACCCAATGTGGGAAAACTGATGTAGTAGATGAGGGTTTTATTAATCTTCAGCAACACTCACTTTACAAGGATTGATTTTGTAGATAAAATGAGAGAAAACACCTAAGAATTTCCCTTGGAAACTTTCTAACACCCTGGAGACCCTTCTCCCACTTTTACGTCACTGTGCGTGGTTCTGTGTCCCTCTATTTTAGCTTGCATGAGGGTTGCGTCTCCCTTGTACTGCATCTCCCTCTATGCTATTTCTCAATGCCCCTGCATCACCTCCTCCTCAGTCACTGACTATTGTTGATGCCCTCCTCTTCCTCCACACTAAAACTCTCCCTCTGAAATCAATCTCCTTCTCTTTGAGAATCTATTTTCCTTGGGATACTGAGTATCTATCGGTGTGTCTCCAAATGATCCTCAAGTCTTCTCTTATACTTTTCTTCTTGATGAATCAATGACTGAGATTAAGTATTTAATCAACAACTAAGATTAAATAGACTTGATCCTTGTCTCTTAGAAACTTCTCACCCTTACCTTTATTAATGCCCATTAATATTTTTATTTTCCTTAGTTTAGACTTAGGAATCCATTTAAAATATTAATTATTTTAATAACTCCTCATCTGGGTGGAATTTCTCCAAACTATGTCTAGGTCTTGGAGATCTCATGTGCCTTAGCCTCTCCACCAAATTTCAAGGGTAGAAAACATCCGATGCTACCCAAAATAAACATCTACTTGCAGGACCTCAGTTCCAAAATATAGATATCTTCCTAGACTTAATCATCATCCCCTTGGTAGACAAAGTCAACTTGCACAAGAAAGTTGGGGAGATGTTGTACAATGACCTGGGCAATAATCTTATGACTATTAACTGAGTTGAAACTTATCTAGAGAAGTTCGCTAACAAGGTAAAGATGGAAAAAATCAAATCTCGGGCAATATTCTTACAGAAGGAGTCATACAAGGAGTTGATCATGAAAATGGGAGTAGATCTAGAGGAAAAAGCAATGGTAGTAGCATTTTTGTAGTCAAATCAAGAAGAAATTCAGGAGTTAAGATGAAAGTTAAAGATGTCTAGCAGTGAACATGTTTAGACTCCCAATTTGATTTAGGTAGAAATGGAGATGGAAACTTTGATGAAGGAGTCGATTGAAAGTAAGAACATAGTGTTAGCTTTGGAACAAGCAGTGGTTGAGTTGCAAAATAGGATTGCCTCCCATATCTGCACAATAGTATTGCCTGAATACCCTGAGAATCCCACCGATCGCCTAACCCAGGCATTGAATGAACTCCAAATGTCTGAAGGATAATTAAATAAGATTCAGGGGGATTTAGATGTTGCTAAAGCCCAATTAGATCATAAAGAAAAGTAGTTGAAGACTACAACTGCAAATGTCGAGAATATCTCAAAGGACATGTAGGTTGCCACATAGGAAATAAAGAAGTTAAAGGCTAATATGAAAGGAAACATGTCTCTCATCGAAGCTAGGCAGTTGGTATGGGATAAAATTATCTGAGAGATCAATCTTAGCTGGGAGGAGGTAACTTTGATGCATGAGAAAAATACCCTTTGTGTAGAATATGCACCATCACTGCTGAATGCTAAATAGGTGAGGATGAAAAACTCTCAGCATGCTACGAAATTTATCCACTTCCTAAACGAAAGATCAACTAAGGAGTTGAGACCAATGAACATAGCAGACAGGATAGGTTAGTAGCAGACATCTCCAGGTAATTTAAAAAGAGGAAGCTAGAGCTAGAGCAAATAAAAGTGTCATTAGGGTACAGAAAGACATGGTCGTTTTTAGTGAAGAGTTTGACAAGCTCCTACACGTTGGGTTACCCAACCTTTGGGTACCTCTTGGGGAACTACTTTCGCAGGAGCTGTATAATCAGAATATGATTGAAATCAAGAGCAAGACAAGAACTGTTCATGAGAAAATGCCCATCATCAAATGCACAATCGTGTTGAATTTCCTAAAAAATGAATTTCAACTCCTTGGGCTTGTCATAAATGTGTTTGACCGCGGACTAGACTATTCAGGGTTGGTTAATCTCAGGCTCAACTATAGGTGTTTTAGTTCTGTTCCACAACCTCCTCCAACATTATGGCATCAGTGCGAGAAGTATGCAAATCCTCCCCGCATACAGATGGTCCATCCTCGTGCTCCAACTGCATCTCATCAAGCATCATCATCATCTTGTCGTTATTTAAGATTACTCATATTGTGCCAGTTATGGCCTTTTATTTTACTTTTCAGTTATTTTTACTCTATGTTTTACTACACTTTTGTTAAGACATTTTATTATGGTTGGAATTGTTGTGCTTTTGTGAATTTTATAATTTTTTATACATGATTTAAAATGATGTTCAAAATCAAGAAGGAATATTACTTGATGACCTAACTTAGTTGAAGAAGGCCTATATATGTTCTTTTGATCGACATAGAAGAGGTTCTGAATTTTGGAAAGAAAAAATTTGTGTTATTTTTGGGAACATTTTGCCTCTTTCATGAATGTATTACTTAGATTATTAGTGAAAATCAATGGTGAGCCATTCGTTCAGGGATTACAGTATGTGTCCTCTCTTTTGTGACTTCATAATGTTCATGTTCCTTTTAGTTTCATGTTATGTAGCTGCCAGATATGTTTCCTTCTTTTTACAGATTCATTTGAGTTAAGATGTTGATAAAAATGTCTGTATAAGTTTTTGGAAACTAAATCTTTAAATGCACTCCATGAATATTTGCATCCATTCATTTTTCATAATCGTCATGTCTTTCTGAATCCAAAGAAGTGTATAATTCTCTATATTTCAGGCTCTACATGATGGGTTACTTCCTCACTAAATGATTTGTAACTCCTTGAGCGATTTGTCTCGTTTGATTTACCATTTATATCACTATGTATCTTGCATATATGTATATACAAAGAAATCATGGACTATGTCTTTATTTGATGAATTAACCAACTAAATTCTCTTGGTAAGAAATGTTATAAGTGGTGTCTCTATCCTTCGAAGAATTATCAGAGATACACCAAATTTAGAAGTACTAGGCATTGGTCTCTTAGAAATCAAGAGGTTGTCTCTAGAACCGACAACAGGGGGATTTAACGAAAAGAGTGGGCTATCTCTGTGCTCCTATCCCCTAGACCTCTTTTGGATGTTACCTTTGACCTTAGTCCCGTGGGATCTCTTTTACTAACTTTTGGGTTCTAAGGAAGGTGCTTCATGGGAAACCCTAATTTTGGTTGTGTGGTCCTGCTCCCTCATCCACATATATCACTCCCCCTCATTATAACCCCATTTCATCATTATTCCCACCTGGGTCCACATTTCTTCACTGGGCCCACATAGGGTTAGCCTCCCCTTCCCCTTACCCACACCTTGGGTCAGGCATGGAACAATGCCTCTGAGGTTGATGCAACTAAGAAGAAAAGTAAAAGCATAATTAGCCACATTCAATAGAAAAATATACCACAAAATAAAAAAAAATGGTGGGGACAAACCCATTTAGCATGTGGAAAAAAGCCAATGCATGATCTCTACCCCATTCTCATGGCCGTCACCTTGGTTCCTATAGGCCCTATATGAGCCTCCTCTATCATTTAGGAACCCATGATTGTCCCAACCCCTGGTGGGAAATGAACCACCCCACCTCCAAGGGGGTGTCCACTGCTATCTTTACACATCATGCTCTTATTCCTTGAGCCCCGACTAGTTAATCAATGAAAAATCATAAAAGGAAAAAGGAATATGGAAGGGTAGAAAATCAAGGCCAGGGTAACTCATGTACAACAATTTATTCCTCCTATACATTATATACCCAGGTGTGGGCTTCCCTTTATTAGTTACCCTTGTATCTCGACATGTGGCCTAGGGTTGGCCCTTTCATTCCCTATCTCATTCATTTTTCTATCACATTCCACCACCATTTGAAGGATGTATCTTAGACATACTGCCCCCTCTAAAGGTATAAACCACCTAATAGGGTACTTGGTTAGCCTCGTGTTTGGTCAATTTAGTGTGTCCTAAATTGCTATATAAATTGTCAATCCGGGAGACGTAAACTGCTGAAGTGAAATGCACTATATATGCAAGATAATCGCTTTCTTATTTCTTTGTCGTTTTTAGTTTTTTAATTTGTTTTTGGATTTATCTTCTTGTTGATTTCCTAATGTGAGATGGTAATTCTAATAATCAAGCATGGATAAAAGAATTCAAGGCAATGGTGGCCTTTAAAATAATTTCCAAACTTCAAAGTGTTCAAAAGGTTTTCAAACTTGCATTGATGAAATCAATTACTGAGAGAAAATAAAGATGTGCCTAAATTATAATTAAACAAAATAGTGAACTAGTGACTATGAAACCTAGTATCCTTGCTGTTGTATAAAAAGAAAAAAAACTGAACTCAAAGCAATTCAAAAATTGTAAGCAAAGTAAACTAAACCATATCACATCAACTCATTTTTGACCACTCACCATTCGACTCGCTCTGGCTATAAGAGGTAATCATAAACAAATTGAGTAATCTGATATCTAAATTGCATAAAATAAAACTAAGATCAAACTACACATTCATCCTTCAATCCCTCACCATTCAACTCGCTCTGGCTATAGGAGGTAACCGAAAATCATATGAGTAATCTAATCACTAACTTGCAAAAGTAAATAAACTAGTATCAAACTATACATTCACACTCAATCCCTCACCATTCGACTCGCTCTGGCTATAGGAGGTAACTGAAAATGACATGAATAGTCTAATATCTATCTTGCATAAAAGTAAATGAACAAAGAAAAACTGAAAGAAATAGACAGTGTTGGAATTAGAACTAAAAAAACAAATCAGCAGAAGGACAAGATAATTCCATCATGTCATTAGTCATCAAAAAGATATATGCACTTTCCCGGGCTTTCTATTAGAACCTGAAATGAAAACACTAATCAGTTGATAGTCATTATAAAGCATAAAAGAAACTATGGATAGCAAACAACTTAAATACCATGAGCAATGTAATATATACAACAAACATCTATGGCATCAAGAGCATAAATGAAGAAAACATGAAGCTATACAGTAACTACAGAACCTTGGTGTACAAGGGCCCTCTGCAACCTCGGCCAATCAGAAATCAATCACGGATTTGAACTTAAAAGCAGTGTTTTCTCATATATTGAAATACAGTCATAGCATAAGGACTAAGTCATGGCATGATGGCTCGTAAAAACAGTCAAGATTACATATCCAAAAAGCTAGCCTATACGCATATGAAGATGCTTTATTTATAGAAGGAAATACATAACTAATTCCTAAGGTCTGCGCTGGTAGACAGACACGTAAAAGACCATATTCGAAAATCTAGCAGCATGGTAGCCGTGGGAAATAAATCCAAGGAGGGTGGTTTGTTGGATTTGGCTCACGAGCAGTCCCCAGGTGTTAGCACACCTCTTGAGATTTAGGATCTTGCCACACAATCCTCCTCATGATGAAAAATAGAGTCCTGCCACCGCAAAACTCCTAGTGTTGACCACCGTTTGACTGGCTTTGACCATGGGCTTCTGTGAGTGATTCGACTGAACCAAGGGGACACGTTCCATGTCCACATCAGTTGTAGCTTGCCCATGTGGCCAGATTCTTCAGTAGACACCTGTAGCATAGAATTTAACAAAAAGGCTACGAAAACTGATTCTGGCTGCGGAAAGTGACAAGATTCTGCAGCTGATTGAGCAAAAATCTAAATCAAACAGCAGTCACAAGACATAGGTAGGAAACCATTTATATACTCTTTTTAAACTAATATGCAATGATTTGATAGCTTGGAGGTTCAGGTAACTGGAGAAAAAGGCTAAAAAGGTATATAGGGAAGATGTAAGTTTGGGACTCAACATACCCCCACTGTGAAGGTGTTGCATGTCCTCATGCAACCAAAATTTTAGTCATCTCCCTTTAGTCTATG
This sequence comes from Pinus taeda, assembly GCA_000404065.3. Lineage (NCBI taxonomy): Eukaryota > Viridiplantae > Streptophyta > Pinopsida > Pinales > Pinaceae > Pinus > Pinus taeda. The sequence goes on from APFE030034249.1 coordinate 115,073, forward strand.
TATTCTGAAGCCTCTGCTAATACATCCAGTCCTCTCCTCTTCTTTCTTGGTGCTACCACCATCCTAGGTTTCCTTATCAAACATCTGAACTTGAGATTGATTAATTCCCTGCTCAACTTTCTACACTTCTTCTTTAGTTTCTTGTTCTTTTTCTGCCATAGACCCATATGTAACATAGTATTATCATGAATAATTTTGTCCACTTTGCTTTTCTCCTTTAATGCCTCATTTTCTTGTTTAACATGCCTGTTTAAAACCTCCAATTCAAACACTTCTTGTTTCAAAGATTGAACTTGTGCATCTTGTGTTATGTGAGGCAGAATGGATGGTGTGCTCAAGCCTGCAGCTATCTTCTCTAAAGATTCAAGGTAATCATATACCTCTTGCTGTTTTGGATCAATTTCAGGTGTTTTCGTTGGGCTGGCTTCAAAATTTTGTTGAGGAGGAGGACTGTCTTCTAGTTCTGGCCGAGAAGGGCTTACATCAACATCTGAAGGGTTGGCTTCAATATTTGGCAGAAGATGAGGTGGACTATGGCCAGCTCGAGGTTTCTCAGGTGTTTCCCCACCCAAGTCGATGAAGTGGGGTCCTTTTACTTGTGTTTTCCTCCACTTTCCTTTGAGTCTGCTGCTTCTTCTTAAGTACTATGGGCTAGTACTTTCTTCTTCCATAATTTGTTTTCCTTTTTCTTCCTTCTTAGCTGTGGTAGCTTTCTTTCGAAGATGCACTAGTATCTCAGATAACACTTGATAGTCTTCCTCTATAGATGGTTCTGGTGATTGGTAAACATCTTCTAAGTTCCTTTTTCCCTTCAATTTTCTCTGCTTTCTGTCCTTAGTTCTTTCCTCCTTCTCTTTTTGACCAATTTCTTTAGTTTTACCAATAGGAGAGTCTTGGATTATGGCACTTTTTCCTTTTCTCCTACTCCTTGTCGGTGCCTTTGGTGTACTGCTTCCAGGTGCCTCATATGGCTCTTGAAAATAGTTTCTCACTAGAAACCGTTCCCAAGTATCTTTGTTTTTCTTCAATTGATCTTCAACTAGAATCCTCACGAGTCCATGATGATATAAATGAGGTTCTATATCCCCTATGTTCTTTTGGACTGTGGTGCTCATCTTTTTCAAAATCAACAATAAGAAATAGGGCAGCTTAAGAGTTTGTTTCTCTAAAAAGTTCATCAATAGCCTAGTATGATACATGTACATCGTCCCAAATCGGCCTTCACAAGTGATAAACTTTTGAATGATTAATAGTAAGCTGGCCCATTCTTCTTTTAATGCATGAACAAAAATGCCTCTTGTGAATACATTAACGTCCATACCCAGGTTACGTAATATAATTCTCCATGCTTGCTCATCCAGACTTTTGTTTTTGAACCATTGTTCACCTTCCTGGGGAAAGTCTGTAGCAGCTGCAATTGAGGCTTCAGTGACCGTGAACTTTAGGTCTCCAATCTCCACCACCTCGTCATTGAAAGACCTTGCAAAGGCTTTCATTACTTCCTTATTATGGCCCTTAAATTTCTAAATGAAACAAAGCCATTTAGCTTTCTTCAGCAATTCTTTTGCCTAAGGGTATCCTTCTAAAAACTTAAGCCCTTCTGGCTCTGCCCTCAGTAACCGTCCCATCTTTTCCTCTGTTTAAAATTCAATCTAGAATTCAACTGCGTGTGAGGGTTTTAACAGAGGTAAGAGGGCTATGTTGCAAGGTTTGTGGAAGAGAAATGGCCGAAAATGGAAGATGGATACAGGTAACGGGGGTGTTTAGGAACTGTAAGCGGAAACAGAAGATGACCAACGGAGATGAGTTCACAAAATGAAATGGAGACGTATGCTAACGAGGTGCAACTTTAACACAATGGTAGGGTAGTGAAGTGGAGTCAGAATTTTTGAACTGAACGATTGCATGAGAGACGTTACACGTTTATAAAATGGCTGCACAAAGTACGGTGGAGAGCAGTCGTATTTACATAGGTCACATCTCATGAGTACAAGTGGAGTGTGTAAGTGCAGTCATCTACAATTTAAACCCAAAAAATAATCATGAGACTGTTTAGGGAGTAAATGTATGGTTCATGGAGTAAGGTCGTGGAATGATAATGGAGCTATCGTAGTAATCATTGCACATAGTGAGCTTTAAGGTTTAATAACTATGCAAAATTGTGCCTTTAATTGCTATTTAAAAGAAATTTTTGCCCATACCTTGGAATCCTTTTCTTTTGTTGTCCATTAGCCCTTAATCAATTGCTCCTTATTGATGTCTGTAGATGCTCCATGTACATGTATTCATAGCATATGCTTAGTCATACCTGCATTTTCATGTTTATTACACTAACATCTTGACTGTAAATTTGAAAAACAGAGTGGTGGTTGCGGAAACTGCTTCTGGCTACGGAAACTAATTCCAACTGCGGAAACTTGGCACAACAACCACTTAGTTGAATAGAGATAGTTAGACAATAACTATCTGAATGGAAATGATTATGAAAAAAAACTTTTATTGATGAAATGAAATGGATGAGATGGAGTGAGATGAAGTGAGTGGAGTGAAATGGAGTGGGATGGAAATGAAGTGAAGTGGAAGAGAGATTTTTTTTTTTGGAAAATATGGAGTATCAGGTGTCCCTGATTTTCACTCTACATTTTCTATATAAGACTTCCAATCAGAGATTGGTTTTCAGGCTTATACCAATTTTTTTTTTTTTTTTTTAAACAAAAAAAAAAGCTAGGTTGGTGGGGAAGAATGATTCTTCTTCACCAGCCTTATTGCAGAATTCTCTTGAAACATTTTGACAAATTCCTCTTTTGAGAGTGGCTTATGATAAATATTTAATCTGTGGCCATTCACAATAAAAGGAGTTTGAAATTCATCAATGGTCTTGATTCTTACCGCTCCATTGCTAAAGACTTTGTCGATCTCATATGGCCCAAGCCAATGAGTCTGAAATTTTCCTTTGAAGTCTTTAAACTTGGAATCAAATAGTAATGCCCAATCTCCCTCTTGAAACTTTTTCTCTTTGATATATCTGTCATGCCACTTAACTCTTTGATGTTGAACTAGATCAGTTCTTAGGATTGCTTCTTGTCTAATCTCATCTAGTTCATTCAACTGCTTCATTCTATGCTTTTGGGCTTCTGATAGGTCCATCCACAACTGAACTGCCATCTTGAAAGTTTTGACTTGAAACTCAATGAGGAGTAGGACTTCTTTCCCATAAACAAGTTCATAAGGAGAATGTCCTGTTGTGTTCTTCCATGTAGTTCTGTAGGCCCATAAGGCTTCAGGAAGCCTTTCAGCCCAATCTCTTCTATGTAGATGAACAGTCTTGGTGATGATGCTTTCAATGACTTTGTTTGTAGATTCCACTTGGCCGTTTGCTTGCGGATGGTAAGGAGTAGATTTTCTGTGCTTGATCTTGTATTCTTCCATCAGCTTTTCCATCATGCTGGATGTAAATTGACTTCCCTGATCTGTCACAATTTCTCTTGGGACACCAAAGCGAGTAAAAATATCCTCATAAAGAAAGCTAACAACTGAATTTTCAGTAGCAGAAAGTAACACTTTGGCTTCTACCCATTTAGTGACATAATCAGTGCATACCAATATATACTTCTTTTGCTTAGATGGTGGATTAATGGGTCCAATGAAATCTAAAGCCCATTTTTCAAAGGGTTCAATAAGTACCTGCGGTTGTAATGGCATTTCGTTTGAAAGAGTTAGTTTCCCTACTCTTTGGCAGCTGTCACACCTTTTGACATATTCTTTTGTGTCCTTGAAGAGGGGACGCCAATAATATCCTAAAGAAAGGATTTTATAGGCTGTCCTTTTGTCAGCAAAATGTCCACTGCATGGTTCATCATGACATGCCTTCAGGATGTCAGGCATTTCATCTTCCCAAACACATCTTCTGATCACACAATCTGGCCCTGTTTTAAACAATTCGTTAGAAATCCATG
>APFE030034251.1:6554-34525 GCA_000404065.3 Pinus taeda
AACACTGATTTTGCTTTGCCATGCAATCACTAGTGTTTGATTTTCATGTGTAGAAGTTGGTTACAAGTTCAGACTTTCGTTTTCTTAGTTGCATGAGATAAAATACATTGTTTCATTGCAGGTCACACTCCTATTCATTCTCTTTACTGGCAGCTAGCATATTAGGTCAACGTAACTAGGTCTTTGAATTTACAAGTCTTTGTTGGTTCAGATTGGAAAAACGACTTGCAGAGCACCTGTACCACTTCTTCATCTACTTATTCTCCATCAGCATCATCCACTCCACCCTCTACTTAGAATCCTTGCCTCACGTTTGCCATTTGCTCCCAAAACCCTAATTTTTGTGCAACATTGCTTCAGTCTTCCTTGAACAAATCCCACCATCCTTGCCACTCCTCAACTCCATTCCCCAAGTCCTGGACCTCTTCACACCCCTATTTCACCTCCATACCCATTCCTCCATCTTTTTCCCTACATCCATGCTCCAAAATCTCATTTCTGAAGTTTCCTGTAGAAATTTTAAAGTTTCCTGTAGAAATCCTGAAGTTTCCTGTAGAACCCCTGCAGACTTCCTGTAGAAGCTCACAAGTGAGGTTTCCTGATAGCCAAAACTTGTGAGGCTCTGGGGAAGAGTGTTAGGGACTCCTTAGGCCCTCTCCGAACCTTCCCGACCTCCTCCAAGCATTTCCTCTCGCCAATCCACCTCTGCACAATCAAACGCCAATTAAAAGCACATGCATAATAATCCTACAAAATCATTCAAAAATACAAAAAGATGTTTTCTTCAGATTTCATTATAGAAGTAGCTTAGACACATGAATTTTACCTTCTGAAGTTAATGGCATCACATTCAGTAGCTTGCATCTTCCTTCTTGCATCAATAGGACTAGATGGTAGAATTAGAGTTTGCTAGGGTTTGCGTTTCTTTTTGGCTTTTAGTTTCTTTCCGCAAGTAGATTAGCCTCCTTTGAGTTAGTTTTCATCTATCAATTAAAAAGCTTCTTCTAAGAGTTCATAGAAGTTGGCTTAAGCTCCCAGCGGACTTGTGCCAGCTGACCAAGTGACAGCTGCGGCAAGATCTAGTACTTGTGCATACAACACCGTCGCTTCCAAGTTTGTTACGAACTACCGGGTTGATAAAATTAAAGAAGGGAGTCCCAGGAGTTGCAACATTATTGGTACAATACTAGGGCCCACTAGTCAGCAACCGAATTAGCCTTTTGCCGAACCACCTGAAAGATGAGACCTTTCATTTCTCCTAACAGTTTGGCAATATTGTGTGTTACCTTGGCCAGTCGCCAATGTCTGGTAATCTTACTTGCTAGCGTTCCCTTGTAGATTTTTCTGGCCACTGTTATGGCCACCTCTGAATCGCCTTCAACCACTGCGTTTCCTGTTTGGTTCATTCTGAGAATCCTTAGTCCTCTTTCCATGACTGCAATTCCATTTCTTTATTGGTACCTTCCCCTAGGGATTTACTGTACATGTGAAGAATTTCACCTTCATGATTCCTGATGATTCCTCCAATGCTTGCCAAGCCAGGATTGCCTCTCGAGGCACCGTCGAAGTTCAGCTTTAGGAACCCTATAGGTGGACGAATCCAGCCAATTGGCCCCATGCTTGGTTTTTGCTGGCATTCTGTGGTTCCCATGTTTCGTCCATTGTCCAAATTGAAGGCTTTCAGAATTCGCTAGTCCCTGGCCGAAGCTTGGTTATCAGGATCTGCTCTGCACTTTACCAAGATTAATTGTCGAATATTTTGGGTTAAGGTAACTTGCGAGTGCTCTATATTTTTGTGCTCATTCTGAAAAATTCTTCTGTTTTTTTCTTTCCATATGGTCCAAGTTATGAAGCGTGGCAAGACTTTCCATATACTGTTGATTCTTAAATTGTTTGAATACTCGCTTTGCCAATTCATAATGGTGTTTTGAATGGAGTCCCTATCCCTATTTTGTTGCATTATAGTTTCCATCCATCTCTAAAGGTGATCAGCCCATTCACAGGTGTTGAAAAGATGGTTCATAGTTTCTTCAGCTATATTGCACAAAGGGCATTTAGAAGGGCCTTTAAATCCTTTTTTGCACAGATTTTCCCAGGTAAGAGTTTTTCTCTGCATTAGGAGCCAGAGAAAGGTTTTTATTTTAGGACAAAACATGGAATCCCAGACCTTGTTGCTCCATTGCATTACCTCCACCTGTTCTAAATGCTCTAGCTCTCTCTGGCCTCTTTGAGTGTCAAATTACCACTCCCTTTCATGCCCCATCTTAGCTTGTCGTTTAGTGTAGCCTTTCTGATTTTTATTTTGTTTAGATGGCTTAGCAGATCCCTTATATTATTGTTTACCTCAATTGAGTTGTCAGTATCATGGATTAATCTCTCCATTCCTGGTCGCTGTTGCTGTGGCTCCAATAATGGTGGACAATATACCTTCCCCTTTTCTGGCATTCTCTTTTAAAATCTTCTAGCTCTGGTTTTTCCAGCCTTGGGAGTTGTTTCCAAGCATATTCCCAAAAAAGGGTTGTTTCCCCATTGCGGATTTCCCAGAAACTATGATCCTAAACTAAGTTACGATTCCTTCTTGCTAAATTCCATATTGGAGAACCCTCAGGCACTTCTTGTAACCTTATTAAGTCATGTTCGTTGCAGTCGGGAGTATATTTTTCCTTCCAGTGTCTGGCCCATGGTAGATTGGGTTCCTTCAACCAACGCCACCACAACTTGGCTCCACATGTCATGTTGATGGTGTAGGGATCCACGAGATTTAAGCCCCCTGCTGCTTTTGATTTGCAAAGTTTGTTCCAGGCCACAAGTGCCCATTTCTTTTTCTCAGCATTACCACTCCACATAAATGATCTTTGTATAGTTCTGATTTTCTGGAGGACTCCATTAGGAGCCGACATAATGGAAAGAAGATACTGCAGAATGGCTTGCAGTATTGCTTTAGTGAGGACCAATCTTCCAGCAAAATTAAGAGCCATATGAGTCCAATGTTTACATATTTTCTCCATTTTCGCCAAAAAAATTTCCAAATGAATTTTTTGCCAAGGTTTAGTCGTTAGCGGGGCTCCCAGATACTTAGAGGGTAGACTGCCCCTTCGAAATCCTAGAATATTAGATAGATGCTTCTAAATGGCTAGATGAGTATTAAAGAAGAAAATAATAGATTTAGCATGATAAATCTCCATACCTGAAGCTTTGCTGAGGAGGTCTAGAATGTTCTTGAAAGCCACGGCTTCTTTCACAGTTGGAGTGCCATGCAACATTGTGTCATCTACAAACTGCTGGTGCGTTGTTGTAGACATGGAGTGAAGTGGATGTAATCCTTTAATTTTTCCTTCATCTCTTGCTTTGTGAATGAGTCTGCTGAGCCCTTCCATAAGGATCACAAAAAGGAAAGGGGAGAGAGGGTCTCCTTTCCTGATGCCTCAGGAGGGGGAGAAGGGTTCCGAGGGGGAGCCATTGACCAGGAAAGAAAATTTGGTGGATTTAATCAGTGCTAGGATCCATTTGGTCCATTGTTTGTCAAAGCCAAAAGCATTCAGTATGGCTTCCTGATAATTCCAGTTGACTTTATCGAAAGCTTTGGAGAGATCTAGTTGCATTAGCATACCTGCTAATTTCCTTGTCTGAAGGGTATGAACCATCTCCTGAGCTAAAAGGATATTGTCCAAAATTTGTCTGCCCTCCACGTAGCCTCACTACTCTTCCGAAATTAAGTCAGGAAGAATTGGCTTAAGTCTATTGGCTATAACTTTAGATATGATTTTATATATCACATTACATAAAGCTATAGGTCTAAATTTTTCTGGAGAGTTGGCCTCTTCTTCCTTAGGAATTAGAGCAAGGAAGGTGGAGTTCAGCGATTTGAGAATGGAACAAGAGCGTCTGGAATCTTCAACAACTTCCCAAACCTCTGTTTTAATAGTAGGCTAGCAGGCTTTATAGAAATTTATTGTAAAACCGTTAGGCCCAGGTGCCTTATCATTCGGCATACTCTTGACAACTTCTTCCACTTCCTCCATCGAGACAGCTCTTAACAGGGCTGAGTTTTGCTCATTAGTTATGATGTGGGGTATTGCTTGGGTTAGTTCCTCTATGGCCTCTATTATTTCTTCCTGCATTTCCTGAGCTATATGATTAAAGTGCCTGGTAAGCAGAGTTGATACTTCCTTGTGATTTTGAAGAGTTTCCCTTGCTTCATTATTGAGTCGAAGAATTTTATTTGCACCTTTGTAGTCCAGCGTAGATCTATGGAAAAACTTTGTGTTATGTTCTCCTTCCTTTAGCCACTGGATCCTTGATTTTTGTCTCGAAAGTGTTTCTTCCTGTTGACAATGGAGTTTCCATTGTTGCATCAATGCCTTCTCCTATTCCCTTGAGTCTTCATTGTCGTTCCCCGAATCCCATTCCTTATGAATTTGATTTAACTTGCCTTCTATGATGGTTTTTTCCTGGAAGATGTTCCCAAATTCAGTTGCATTCCATTCTTTAATTTTGTTTTTGATGTGTTTTAATTTGCTTTGGAGCTTGAACATTCTGGTTCCTCTAATGTCCAATGGTTCACACCACCATTTCTCCAGCAATTGAACAAAGTTGGGGTGAGTTAACCAGAACTTTTCGAATCTGAAAGGCTTGTTTCTAGGGGTCCCTAGGAAGGTTGCCTCCAAAGAGATTGGCCAGTGATCTGATCCTCCACTGGGAAGAATGTCAGAATCCACTATTATTCCTTCAAGTAAAATGCTTTTAGAGATAAGAAATCTGTCCAAACGGGAGGCAATCAACTTCTCTCCTCCTCTTCTATTGTTCCAAGTGAAGGATCCATTTTTGGGTAGGATGTCTACTAGTTTGGCAGATTCAATGAGTTTAGCAAAGAGTTCTGCATCCTTCTTGAGCTTTCTAATTCCTCCTTTCTTCTCCAGGAGAGAGGTTATCATATTAAAATCCCCGCCCATGATTATCTTCGAGGTGGGATGTCTAAGCTTTAAACTCATAAGAGAACTAAGAAAAGAAAATTTATCTTCTAACCTTTGCGGTCCATAAACATTTATGCATAAGTAAGTTTCAGAATTACCTATCATTTGAACTTCCGTGGCTACGAACGATCTGGTAGCTTCCATTGAGAGGATACCTACCACTCTGGTGTCCCAAAGAGTAGCTATGCTTCCTTCCCATCCTTGACTGGCTACTTCTATAAATTCTATAGGTTTGCCCAGCCTTTTGCTGATGTTCACCATGTGATTAGTGGCACATTTGGTTTCCTGTATGAACATAATATCCGGCTTTTCTTTTTGGAACTTTCTCTTAAGAAGTCTTTGTTTCGCTTGGCTATTAAGCCCTCTTGCATTCCATGAGATGATTTTCATTTATAACTAGATATATTATTGGTAAGACGGGAAGGAATTTAGAGCCTTCATTTTGCCTGAATTTAACATTAAAATCCCCAAATCTTGCAATACCTCCCCATTTGTTCTTCGGCCTCTTTTCTTTCTTTGCTTCAGACCTGTTGGATTAAGAGAAATTCTCTTTGAATGATTTCCTGTGCCTGTTGCTATACCTAATCTCCTGTTTTGCCTGTCTAATTCCGCCTTTTGTCTTGTGATGAATAGATCACTGATCTTCCTTATTTCTTCTTCCGGACTGTTTTCTAGTCCTTGAGTTCTCCAGTTTTCTTCCATGACTGGGAGGTTCACCCCTACCTTCTCTAGAGCTTCATTGAGCTCCATCTCCTCACTACCACCATCGTTGGTTAGCATATCAGTATCTTCATCGCGTTCGTCTTCTGGCTCTTGCATTTGGACTTCTGTTCTGATTGGATTTTCCTCCCCGTCCTTTGTTTTATGGCCTTGCTTGTCTTTTGGATCTTCATTAAGTTTCTTTTCCCTGTTTGTTCCTTCTAAATCTGTGTCGGTTTCCAGAATGCTAAAGGTGTTGTTGGTAATGCCTGGTTCTACCCCTGCTCTGTTTATTCTTTTCCTGTTGGCTCTTTGTCTTGCTTTTGGCTTTGTGAAGGCTTCTTTGCTCTTTGCTGCTTGCTCTGGTTTGTGTTCTTCCCCTGTTTGGTTTAAAGGGCAATCTCTGACAAGGTGTCCATGTTCATGACACCTTCAACATCGGAAGGGGATTTGCTCATAATCGATGGCTTGAAATTAGTTCTCATCTCTAAACTCCAACCATAAGTTGTCATGTAGAGCTCCTGAGACATCCATCTCCACACAGAATCTTGCACAGGAAGTGTATCTTCGTTGCATCGTTGCTTCTGAAGCTTTGATGAAAGTTCCTAGACAGTCTCTTATTTGCTTAAGCGTCGCTAATCCCCAATAGTCTATTGGAAGGGACAATAAACGGATCCACACAGGAACCTGTGTAAAGGTTTCTTTTTCTGCCACAAAGTTGGTTTTCCAGGGTCTCATATAGAGTTCCGTTGATGCAAAGAAGTAAGGACCTCCATCAAAAACCCTGTCCTTATCCTCTAAGTTCGTAAAAACAAAAGTAAAAAAACCTTTTGCCCCTAGGTGTAGTTTGACATCACCTTTAGGTTTTCAATGTTGCTTGATCCATTGACAGAGCGCTCGTTCCGTTGGCCACAGCCCCATCAATTTGCATATTACTGCATGTTCCGACATATGTTCTCTATGGGCTTGAATCTCCGGATCTGTGAAAACCACTCTAAGGGTTTCTATTTTTTTTGGTTTGCATGCTCCTTGCTTTGCTTTGTTGGAGCTGGGGTTTAGAGTTGTTTCTTTCTCCTCTTCATCTTGAGATTGTTTCTCTACTTCATGTTCCCCTTCTTCCTCTGTTTGGATATTTATTGGAGCTGTCTCTTTGGTCTGCATCTGCCCTTTTGTCGCTATTCTCCTTTCCATTACTTACTTTTTCTTTCATTTTTGGGTTGCTTCTTGTCTCTTTTTGCAACTTCTGTTTCTTTTCTTTGCTGGTTCCGCTATTTTCCTTACGCTCTCCATAGCCAGTGATTTTAAATCCTTCCTGCGCTTTCTGTTTCTGCATTATAGCCTGTTTGAAGGATGGGGTCCCAGTGGACCCCCCGTTTACCATTTGTTGGGTCAGTCCTCGACCTTTGTTGAGTAGATCCTCTAACCTGTCTCTCTGTGCGTCCAGAACTGGTTCTGAGCCTGCAGGTTTGAGGCGCTAAACCCTAGACCTCGAGCTTGCAGTCGAATCGCGTCTTCCCGTATTTTTTCTTAAATTATTTGTTACTATTACTTGAAATATATTTTAAATATATAAATAAATTTAAAATCTCTCCAAATTCAAAAAACTCCTATTTATACAAATTTAATTATTCAAAAAAAAATATTATTTCACTATTTTTTTATAAATTTTAAATTTAATTATTTAAATAAAAAACCTAAAATTGTTTAACTTTAACAAACACTATAAAATATCAAACAAAAAATTGTATTGAACAACGGTCATGAGTCAATATTAAAAAATCAACATTAAAAAAAATAATGAATATTTTGTTGTCCATAGTAGATTCAAATTTCAAAAACATATCAAAAAAAATATTTTTTCACTATATTAAATATGATTTTTAAAAAATTTGTTTAAAAAAATACTAAAATATTTAGCTTAAACAACACTATAATAATTATTAAAAAAAATTAATTGAACAACACTATAGTCATTATTGAAAAAAATTTATTGAACATTTTGGTGAACTTATTAAGGAATTTAGACTTCTATGATCCATAACATTGTTTCGAGAATTTTCGGCGAAATCACATAAATAATCTTTTGTCGACGAGTTTCGAACCAATCAGTGTGATTCATCGTCAGGACAAGATGAAGAACCAATCCAGCTTAGCTAGTTAAATAGTATGGGCACTCTGCCCATACTATTTAACTAGCTAAGCTAGATCGGTTCTTCATCTTGTCCTGACGATGAACCACACTGGTTGGTTCGAAACTCGTCGACAAAAGATTATAAAATTATTTATGTGATTTGGCAGAAAATTCTCTAAACAGTTTGGTGAATATTTTGTATATCCAATTGGAGTTGTCTATAATGCGACTTTTTGGAGATTCCGGTGACGGAATCCCGTAGAAGAAAATGAGGTTAAATCTTGATTTGTTGCAGTTAAAATGGTTTTTTAACTGCATATTTGGATTGAGCACCCTGAAAAATCCCTGGGACGCTTTGATTGCGCAGAAACTAGCTATCAAACTTGTGATTCCAATAGATTGCTGCCAGATTTTGACCAGAAAAAGTCGCCGAAAAGATTTTCAAAAAATCACGTTAAAGACAACTGCTATCCAATTAGTAGATTCAAATTTCGAAAACATATCATAAATATTTATTATGATATTTTTAAAATAGTTGTAGGATTCAAATTTCGAAAACATATTGTAAATATTTATTATGATATTTTTAAAATAGTTGTAGCTAATATAATAATAGCAACCCATTTTTTAAAATTATTAATTCTCCAGTGAATAGACTTAAAAGTGTACTGACGTTGCAACAAGTTCACCTCACTAAGAAGTCAAACCCAAGTCAAGCACAACCATGTGCTTTTTCTTCGCCGCCGTCAGCTGACGAGGAATTTGGGATTGATGTTATGTAGAGTATAAGCATAGCATCAGATGCGGAATTTCACCATATTTAGAAGTCAACCACAATAATATAGAATTAGCTCTGTATTTTCTCCAACCAGTAGAGTTTTGAATGGTTCATTAGTTCAAGCACCATGGGTTTGAATGCCATCAGCTTTCATATAATACTGTTCCTGTTGTCTCAGACTCAATTCAATGCAGCTTCTCCAACAGAATACATTGAAGTCAGCAAGCCTATAAACTATGCTGCCAACCAGGCTTGCTCCATTGCTGTCCTGGAACACGATTTTGGCAACACTGTTGGCCAACCTCCTGTGCAAGTATCATATAGCCCACCTGCAAACTGCTCCAATAACTGGAACAAAGTGGTCCTCCAATGGAGCGCTACCTGCAACGGGAAACAATATGACAGAATTGCAGGTGTGTGGTTGAGTGGCGTTGAGATCCTCAGAACAAGCACAGTTGATTCTTCTGAAGCAGGGGTTTCATGGGAGGTGAGCAAGGATATAACCAGGTATTCTACATTAATGAATAAGTCCCAGAATTTGGTGGTAATGTTGGAAAATAATGTTGATTCCGATTATACTGGTATTTACCATGTCACCATCAATTTCCATTTTCTTGAAAACCATGATGCTCAAGTTGCCCAATACCCTACACCAGCAGATCTGATCCTGCCAATCTCAAAATCCTCACCTGATAATAGGGGGTATTGGTTTTGGTTGCAGAACGCATCTGATATTCAGTCAACGAATTTGCAGGTGCCATCAAATGCTTATAGGGCTGTCGTTGAAATTTATGTGTCAGCCCATGCGGATGATGAATTTTGGTACTTAGACCCTCCAGATGCTTATAAACAGGACAGCAACCTATCTGTCACCGGTGGAAATGGGTCTTTTAGGGAAGTGGTTGGTTTCATAGATGGAGTTGTTGTGAGTGCTGCGTGGCCTTTTCCTGTTGTGTTTACAGGGGGTATCAGCCCTTTGTTCTGGAACCCTGTTGTGGCCATTGGGGCTTTTGATCTGCCTACATATGATGCGGAGGTAACCCCCTTTCTTGGACAGTTGCTGGATGGAAAGCAACACACTTTTGGTTTCAGTGTAACAAATGGTGTTTCCACTTGGATTGTGGATGCAAATATCCACCTGTGGTTGGATGAAATTAGTGTGCAGACAGTAGGAATGTTGATAGATTATCAAGCACCTGCTTTCAAGCCTGTTCTTGTTACAAAATTTAAAGATTTGCTTGGGTTATATCAGACTAATGCTGAAAGAACAATTTCATATTCTGGGTGGGTTAATTCAACACAAGGAAACATTACAACTCATGTCTTGCAGTCCTTCAATTATTCTTGCCTTAACACTTATGATATTGGGAATGCTTATGAAAGTCTGGATCTGAAAATCGACACAATCGAGAACGTGAGAGTGGAGACGCCTTCCGAATCAGTATTGTCTCAGTTAATATCAAACTCTTATCCTCTATATATTTATTCTTCTTCTATCAGTCAAGATAATGGCTCGCTTCTTGGTATTAAGGACCTTTCTCATGCTTTCAATAAGGCTGTAGGCAATGTCGCCCAAGGCAGCAATTCATTCGGCTTTTTGCAAAATTCTCAGATTGCAAAGGGCTCTGTTCTTGTGAAGGGCCAAACTGTGCTCAGTAGCAAAACGAGCAATGACCAGACATATAAATACGTAGCAAATGATGGGTGTTATTCACGATCTGTGAGCGTACTGGATTCTAAATTGATACAAGATAACTCTGATACCTTGTGCACCTGAAAATAATCTGATAAACCATTCTCTGTTACAATGTTAATTATCAAGCATTTTAGTTATTATTGTTTATTGTCAATTGTCAAGCATTCAAGTTATTATTAGTTATTGGTGAATGATGGTTAACATAATCACACTTCTGATAGAATAAGTAGTTAGATGTAGTAGTGTCTACTTAGACCCAGGAATGGGAGGAAGGAATTGATTGGATGGTTGAAAGTGAATGGAATTTAGGAAAAAAATTCAAAAATTTTGCTGTAGTAGTGTTTAATCATGTTTTTAATGCTGGAAATGGATTCAACACCATCAAAACCTATGGGACATCTAAAATTTTGAAGTTTGACAACTGTAATAAATTTACAAAATTCCCCACTGCATTAGATTCTATAACCATTTGCAATCTCTATAAACATGTTATTATAATAATGAACCAAAAGTCTACTGCCTTAGATTTTATAACCATTTGCAATCTCTGTAAACATGTTATTATAATAATGAACCAAACGTCTATTGTCTTAGATTTTATGACCATTTGCAATCTCTGTAAACATGTTATTAGTCCCTGTTGTCTCGGCATGAGACAATAGTAATTGAAAACAATGGACTTAACATTAGTTGAGCTATTTGCGAGTTGTTTGCTACTGCCATTTGATCGAGTATAATCAAAGTTTTTAGATACATAGTCATTTACTATCTTATTTGGCCTCTTCCCAAGGCAAAAAGGGGGAAAGCATATATGATCTTGGCTTTGTGTTATTCATTTGTTGTTCATTTTTTGGACCTGTTAGACTAATGCTAACATTAGTCTACCCGTATAAAATGCTACCCAGCTCTGGGGTATTGTCTATACTAGAATCGGTGAATCGGAACATCCTTCCTGCTGTGACCGATGGGCTCTCTTGCTCTCTTGCCACCTGTTGCTGCTTAGTCTCTGAAGTTGCCACCTGTTGCTTCTGTTTCTATAGTGACATTGTTGCATGTTATGGTTGTTGCATGTTACGGTGGTGTCTATGTAACCGAAGTGAAGTTGAAGGGAAGGGAACTAAAGCTAGAGAGAATAGATGAAGCCAAAGAGAACAAATGAAGATGACGCTGGAGAGAATAGAAGAAGATCATAAGGGAACTGAAGCTGGAGAGCTGGAGAGAACATTAGAAGATCATAGTTAGCAATTACAAATTGAACACTTTTTTAGCATTTGTAAATTGAACCCCATCTATCCCCATGTTAGAAGCAAACAACCCCATGTCAGAAGAAAACAAGAACAAATTATCCTAGAGTTGGACCTAGAGTTGGACCTCATTCTAGTAGAGACCTTCGGTATGCCAGTGGGCACTAAGTTGGTAGGGGCGCTTCAAACTAGCTTCCTGTTAGACCTTCACCTTCTTCACATGGCTAGAAATAAGGTATGAGATAGTTTCTTATATAAGCCAACTTCCATGAATTTCAAGCATATGGTGAGCATAATTCATGCATTAGTAGAGGGAGATGGATGAGTATGAAGGACATATCTCCATACAGTGTTAACTTCCTCCATACAACATAAACGTCAACTGGCATAGATTCTCTCATTCCCGCTTGCATGGGAAGCCGAATATGAAAATGAACAAAATAAACTCGGCTTGGCCAACTCCAAAATAAACTTAGTTGGGAGAGCACTGACTGTGACTTGGATCGAACTACTGCATCTCAAGCTCTGATAGAGCAAGCAGAATGGGGACCTAGGTTCAAACTAATGAAACAAATGTAGTATAAGGACCCGATATTCATTTAATCATTTATAAGAAAAACTCAATTGCGAATAGTGGTCACCCTTTTACTGCTAATTTAAAGTCTCACCTGTATTTCAAGAGGTAGCATTTGAAGTCCATTTAGTTGCTCTTCACGGTAGGATCTGTCATCTTTCATCTTTCATTTGGTGGTTGATGTGGCTGAAAGAAGGCATGCCAACATAAAAGATCTAAAGAGTTTGGCCTATCAAATCCCTTGAGCTAATAACCAGTTTCCAATTTTTGCAGTTCGAAGTACATGCTTCTTTTTACGAGAAGTAATAAACATCTATGATTTATAAAAAGGGGCCATAAGAAATGGATGCAGAACATACGAAGAAGATGAAGATGGATCGAGGCAGAATAGGAAGAAGAGGAAGATGCATTAGTAGATGGGAATTGTTCCATTGGGATTTGGATGAACGCAGAGCAGGAAGAAGAGGAAGATGTATTAGCAGATGGGAATTGTGCCATTGGGAGTTAGATGAATGGATACACAGTAATAATAAGAGAAAATGGTGAGCGAGCAACAAGGCAAATCGATCATGGAGCTAATGAGTCGATGAAATGAATCTGAAAGATGGTTTCCATGATGGTTTAAGTGAGCTTAGATCTTAGAGCGCATGTAAGGTGACACTTGGTATTCATGCGGTAGCATGAAGTCTAGCTACAGGAACTTTTATATATTTATATATTCTAATTGTCATAATATTTTATTTAATAATTTTTTATATAGCTTTTAATTATTCGCTTTTCATTTTTATTACCACCTGCTAGCCTATTTATTACCATGTCTAGTATTGTTCTCTTCTTTCTTTCTTTTTGGAATACATATTTCTGCAAAACCCAGAATCGAGGTCAACATTTACAAATTAAACGCTTTTATCTGTCTTTGTCTTGATTACAGCAAAATTCCCAATTTTTTTCAAGTTTCGACTACGCTATTAAAGTAGAATATTAGTTACATTCTAGTTATAATTTTAGGACACCTTCTTACACGGCTAGCAAGTTGTGGATGAGAGAGACTAAATTCTTATGATGATGACCCTTCGGTTTTCTGTATTTCTTTCTTTCTTTCTATTTTTGCGTTCTCTGCTTTTATTTCATTGGTTTAGGGTTTTTTCTTCTGTTAATTTCTTTCTTTCTGTTTTTGCATTTCTCTGCTTTTATTTCATTGGTTTGGGGTTTTATCTAGGAAAATATTTTATAGCTTACATGAGCTGCTATGGTGCAAGTTGTGGATGAAGTTAAGGTATATACATGTTTCATGAACTAGTATTAACACTTCCCAATTCCTGCTTTATCCATTTAGTGCAGAAAATCTATTGATCCATGAATTTAAAATTTGATCTAGACTACCAAGCCACTCACCATGAAGTATTACTAGCATGGATTGTATGGAAGAAACACATTTAATTCATTATTATGTGTTGTTCATTGATCTTTACTAGTAATTGTATTCTCTCTCTAAATCATTTTGCCGAGGAAATAGCCATCGGTTTGCTCCATCTATTCAGGCCCCTTGTGCTAGATTTTTACATTGTCATAGAAAAGGAGATGGGCAAATGGACAAATTGTCGCCTCCTTGCCTGTGTAAAGGAGTGTCATATGGAAGTTTTAGGGTTTTGAAGTGTTGGTTTCAACTGTTTTTAGAATAAGTAAAAGAGATAGGACACTACAATCATCAAAGGGGAGGGAAATATTATCCTCTTCACTGAGTTGATTCTAGGATGAAAAATTAAACAAATTAGGACAAATATGTTGAAACTTTAGGCTAGTCTAAAACAACTTGCTCAAGGATATAAAGGTGCTTTATACATCATTGGAAGGAATTTAATTTCACCTTTCTGTGTGATTTACATGATATATGTCTCACAAAGTCAATAGATGACAGTTCCGTAGAAGATATTGTCAACCTAACCTGATCATCTGGGAGAACCAATGCATCTCTCAGCACAGTAACAATGTTGAGCCACCTCAAATTTTAGGCCAAAAATTGTGTTGACAATGTAGATAAAGGTCAATTAACTGCATTGACAAATTTTTTTCTATTTTTTCGATCTATTAGTTTGCAGTCTTGGTTTAGTCTTCTTATTGACAATAGACCTTCAATAGGCCTTGATATCTTCATTATCAAAACTAAAGAGGAAGAAAGAAACCTCTTTTTGGCAATAGGCCTTCAACAGGCCTCGATCTCTTCATTATAAAAACTAAAAACTAAAGAGAAAGAAAAAAACCTCCTTTTGACAATAGGCCTTCAACAGGCTTTGATCTCTTCTTCATTATCAAAACTAATGAGGAAGAAAGAAACCCTCTGAGGGTTTCTGGCACTTCTCTACTAGTATTTGTCCACTAAGCTTAACCTTGGAAACCAGTTTGTAGAATCACTATCCCATTCTGGACTAATATCCCTAAGGTAAAAACTAAACCCTATGTAGAGTTTAGTGGAGAAATCCCCTTGCTGTCTCCTATGTTTTCCATGAACAAAGTCTTAATAATGCTGTATGATTTTGAATAACCCCACCACACCCAGATTTTCTTGTATCGTTCTTAGTTGTCTACTCCCTCTGAGTCTGAAAATGCTGCTATTATATATGTCATTTATGCTTTGTGTCTGGATCGAATTGAATTTCTTTTCTCCCCTCAAAAGGAATTAATGCACCAAGCTTTACACCGTAATTTACACAGAAATTAAGCCCTATCTACATTAGAAGAGGCCCTCAAGGGAGGAGATTGGTTCCTAGGGGCCTGATTCAATTGATAAGCTATATGGAACCCAGTAGGTTCCTTACAGATTACAAGGCTACTCACCCAAGAGTTTTGTATGTTGGAGTATGTGGCTGATGGTAGAGATAGATTTATTTTCATTTCACCAAATCTAGAAGAAGTGCAATTTTTCTTTCTTGTGGTCATGGGGGCAAGCTATTAAGAGAAGAGGGGCATTAAAGAAGAACTGGAACTCTCAAATATTAGATCTTCCTTTGGATTCTCCTTGCAGTATGACCTTACTTCCTTAGGCACTTGAAAAGAACTTAAAATTACTTTATCCTCAAGATCACGAGACTCGACCAGGGGAGGAGAAACTGGAAAAGGAAGAGAGCTACTAGGAGGTGGAGCCATTTTGCAAGGGAGGGTGGCTCATCAAGGATGAGGAGCCATGTTAAAGTACCCCCCAACTTTTCCTGTATTGTTCTTAGTTGCCCATGAAAATTTACCAATCATAGTTTTTACTTTCACAAGCGTAGTCAAGCTTCACCATGTTTCTTGTGACATCACATACTAAAAGAGAACAACATCCATGGATCCTTCAAAAAAATCATAGTTGTTATAATTAGAATTGTACTGAGTAGTCTAATAATACAATTAAGGTATACAAATTACAATTATACAGTAAATATATTTATTCGAATATATTGGTTCCTTCTTTTCTTCATATCCAACAATTCGACTTACAACAAGCATATTTGCTGAAACATTCACCTGCAGTCAATTTCAATTTTACATGGATCTGTTGAATACAATTGTCCCTAAAGGGAAGTAGTGGATGAAAAAATTTGGATCACTCCAATCATAATGTATTGTTCACAGAGTTACGTGGCCAAGTAGCACATGTAGGTTAGTTTTCAGGTATCCATCTCAAACACAAGATTGCTCCATATTTGAGCACAAATTAAGTTTAGCATCCCGACTAGAGGAAGAGTCACGGTAAACTCCTCAAAGAATAAAAGACCCCCAAAATGGAAAGACATTACAAATCAATTTTGGAATATTATTCGACATTTATCAATAAATAGAGTTGTACTTTACTTACTCAGAGAAATGGTTTTTTTTTTTATATTTTAGGGAAATTGGATTCCCTCTACTGAGCCATTCTCTATCATAGAATGATTGTCCCATTTTGGACTACTAGCCTAAGGTAAAAAGTAGAGAATTAAACTAGTCCCTCCGAGTCCAAATGACTTCCCAGAACCTGCCAATCTAATTGTGAGTTCTACAAGAATGCATATGTTGTTACAAGTTCCCGATTTGCTACAACATAAAAATCAATTATTCAGGTTTCAATTATTGTTTACTAATATATGATAGTTCATCACAATTATTTTGCTAGTTCCCTGTAGAAAACTCTACAGTGATGTTGTTCCATTATGATGGGGTAATAGATAAATGGATTGGGTTCAAATGGGTTGAAAGACCTATTCATGTTGATGGCCCATCGAAGAATCTCGAGATGCTAATCCACAAGAAATGATACGAGGAATGCGAAATAACTTATATACAGAGCTTTCTTATTCGTGCAAAGGAACTATTTCTCAACGACTTAGGTAACTTATAACTATGTTTGTCTCGCATGTCACTGGGAGGATAGGGAAGATGTACAATTATGTAGGGGGTCTGAAAAGGACACTGAACTGCCATATGATGTTACAAGTTCCAGATTCGCTAAAACATAAAAATCAATTTTTCAGGTATCTGTTAATGTTTACTAATCTATGATAGTTCATCAGAAATATTTTGCTAGTTCCCTGCAAACCTATTCATGTTGATGCAATGAATCAAACTAAGTGGTAATGGTGTCAACGAAGCCCTTCTTTTCCTCGATAGGTTAGAGCAGTCAGTCTAATTGAGGAATATATTCTCGAAGTAGTAGTTTTTGGGCTCACTAGGCTCTAGTTTTGACTGTAGAATTAAATTCTACACTGTTCCCTCCGAGTCCATAACTACCCCACTCAATGCAAGGACTTGCTACCTTGCAGTTTATCTTGTTATAATAATGAACCAAACGTAATATTTGATCCGTATTTAAACAGGAACGCAATAGATTACAGAGATAACCATAAATACAAAGATTCGATAACCATAAATAAAGAGGTGCAACGGAAATATTAATGGAAAATACCGAAATATGCTTACAACCAGAATTGGAATAAACCAGCTAGGACGATGGTAGCTTATCTCTGAGAAGAGATGTGCGGCTACATGTCTCTGAACTGTTCCGAACTTGTGTTAAAATGAGGCTCGAAGGCCTATTTATTATTGAGAAACAATGGAAAACCCTTCACATTCCAAAACCGACCCTTAGAAGATGAAACGCCAAATTGTGGGCCCCGTTTTGGGTAAATTGGTACATCAATTTCCCGGGGTCATAACTTTGGCATACAATCTCCGTTTGACGCGCATGATAGCTCGTTAGAAAGATCTATCTGAGAAATACCACTTTGGGAAGGGCAAAATTGGTCCATGGACCCATGTTGCCCCCAGATTTCCCAAAAAATGTCGTTTAGGGCCTCAAAACGGCTCCGGAAGTTCAGGACCCGAAAAAACTGCCAAAAATAGTAAATTGTGCTACAATTACGGAAACTGAAAATGCTGAGAGAAACAATGATGGGGGTCCAGATGGACTTGGCAGGTGGCCACCAATATCCACCTGGATCAATATTGATATTGAGATCTTTGAATTCATTCCATTGTTTATTTTTATTACTGTTTTCAAGTCAAAGTACAAGAAATCCTACTTGTTGCTTTGGGTTTATAACTATACATTTCTTTTCGACATTTATATGTTCATCATGGATGAGAAATAAAATACTATGGTTTCAATTTCCAAATCCTATTTAGATTTGGAATTATAGCTATATATTTATTTTTGACATTTATAATTTCACCGTGGAAGAGAATTATTGTGGGTTTAATTTTCATATTTGGAATGCAAAAATCTAAATTTGTTAAAGAACAAATTTGTGTAGAGTGGTTGGACAAAATATTTGTTATTTCTCTCACCTAGGTTCAATCCCTTGAGAATGACATGATGATGAGAACATTATTGTAATGACTACATGCCTATAAATATTGTTGTATTGATGAATATTGATGAATATTGATTGAAGCACAAACAATGAATTCAAAGTTTTAAGTTTTCTCCAAAGTTACAACTATTCAAATTTAAGATGCCAATTGAAATTACTATGTTTATTCACATAAACAATCTAAGATCTATTCTCAAACAAAAAAACAAAGGTCAAGGCTGTGATAGATTAAGTGGATGCTAACGCCATTCTATAAAATAGTCTACTATCTGTTATCACTCAGGTTGTTCCCAAAAACTTGTGAGAAAAGGGAATAGGGCCGAGGTAACCACTAACCAATCTTTTAGATGCAACTTCTAGCCAATTTGCATCCAGAGAGGGCTCTCTCTTTATAATTTAGCTTTGTTTCAAGGTATTTTAGGCTAGTTATGATGTACATGGTTTTGTTTTAAGTTTGTTGGATGATGATTTTCAATAGAACAGGGGTGAAAGCCTGAGAAGTTCAGTCCATTGGGCTATGGAGTCTATGAGGATACACTACTGGATAAGTTTTTCCTTTGACAGAGGAGGTACTATAGAGCAAGATAATTAGATCATGGAGCAATTTATAAACTGAAATTAGATGGACATGGAGGTCAGGGGGTGAAGGGAAATTAAGAGTCTTTCATCATGCTGGCAGAGGGAAAGTGAATGAATATTTCAGGGAGAAATTAAGAATTCCCTAAGTATACTCAAGGTGTAAGAACCAGGGGAAACAGGAGCAATAAAGAATTCCTATTTATGCTAGTTTCTGAGGAAAACATAAAAACAACAAAGATTGAACACAGAGTGTAGTGAAGTAAGTTCTGGGTTATTCTTTTTCCTTGTTGTTAAGATTATGAATACAGATGATATATAAAAACACAAAAACTGTAAAACATGAGTTAAAAAGACTTATTGATCCATGAAGTAATTCAAGAATTCTACAACATAGTCCATTATCATTAATCCCACATCCAAAGAGTTCAGTTCATCAACAACGCATTCCAGCTGCCTTTTATTCAGAAGAGTTCTCGGAGTTACAACAAAGTTCCAGAAGAGATATCACCAACCCCGAATACATCTCACGGGGAGGTATTTATATGAAAAAGGAGTTACAAAATATCTTATGGAAAAATATCCCGCAATAACTTCATTCATCTACTTTACAGGAGAAGTAAATGAGAGAAATGAATGCAGAAGTAAATGTTGGTGTGTTGGTTGTTTAGTTGGTCAGAGATATTTGAATTTTTGAATAGAGTAAGTCGGCTGGTAGCTGTCGCTTGATTCCACATTCCTGCGTTGCTATTTCGGCTTGACTCCCTTTCTCTATTGTCTTCACCTTTATGATATATGCCACGTGTTTTTCCATTGGATTAAATGCAGATGATAAAGAAAAATCAAAAATACCTTGGTAAAACCTCCAACATGCTCTGCCACCATTGATCTGTTGGCAACTCGTGTCTTTGCAGTTTTATTAATGTTTCATTAGCTTTAGTATACCTGTAGAAGTTGGGTTGGACTTCAAAAAGAGGATTTATTTCATGTTTTATATAGAACAGATTTTCCAACTTGTCATATAAGCTTTGTCCAGAGGGAGGTCCTATGTTTTCTGAAGTGCTTGATGATGTTGTGATTTGATTGGAAACATATGTATTTACCCTGTGAGCATATTGTTCATGTGTCAACAGTCTTTGATTGCTGGTTAACAAACTAGGTAGACCCTTCTGCTGCAAGACTGTAAACTTCTCTATGAAGGCATTTATTTCCATCTGCATTTCTTGGCACTTTCTTTCCAGATTTTGTATAAAGTTCCTCATGGTTAACACCTTTTTCATTGTCAAAATAGTGCATGTTCTGTCCCTGATCTCTAGAGCTGCTAGTTGTTCCCTGGTGTGAGTGTTCAAAAAAGGAATTAGTCTATCGGCCTGCTCGGGCATGTTTCCCAATGATGCTCTGGCCTTTTGAATCTCTACTTGGACCCTTTCTATCAATTCAATTTGCTCATGGATCGTCTGAATTGATTGCCATTGATCAGTGATAGATTGGCCAATTTTGGTCCACAAAATTGTTTTAATTTCTACTAGAGGTTTATGAAGGGTGAGATCTTTCTCCAAGGATTTCACCTTATTCTCCAGGGCCTTTACCTCTCTGGTTTTCTCTGTCACTGTTATCTTAGATTTGTCATAGCTTACCCCTAGCTTGGCCAACCTTTCTTTTGCCTCTTTAAGCTCTAACATTTGGACTTCTAGCTCTTTTACTGCTTTCATCAATTCTTCCATGCTCATGTTGGTATCTGGTCCTGTTGTTGTTGCTGCTGCTGAAGCATCTATGGCTGATGTACCTATTGTTGATGTTGGGACAGTGGGAGGAATTTCTATTGTGACTGTGGAGGGCAGTGGTAACTGTTGGAGCTGTTTCAGGTGGCTGGGAGGTCGACTCTCCCTTCTTGGCTTACAATGCTTTCTCCAACTCTTGCTATATTTCAGTTAGCCTTTGATTCATCCTCATTGGAAAATCCATCATGTCTTCTTCTGCCTTTTCTTGTGCAAGTTCTGTAGTTTGTGGTTGAATGGTGACAGGCAGCTTCAATTGCTTCCTAAGTGTAGCAATATCTTCTTCCCTTTTCTTTACCAGTGCTTTGATTCCCTTGGCATCCTTGGGATCATGTCCTAGCTCAATGATTATCTCTTCCAAGGTCTTTATTCTATTGTATTTAACCAAAGAAGACATCTTTTCCAAATCCAATTAGGAAGATGTATTTCTTAATGACTCTTTCAATTGGTGGGCCAGCATTGCCTTATCTACCAATGTAGCATAGACCATTTCACCAGTTTGTTTGTGCAGTTCAATCTGATCCATTGGGTGTATATCTTTAGCAAGGACCTCTAGATTTATTCTTATGTAGTCAGTTGTAGACTGTGGTTGTTGAAACTTAGGCTTAAAATGACTTAAGATCATTTTCTCCTCCTTAATGTCATATGCTACCATTAGTCTTTGCTGATTGGAGGGTGTCATTTTGAGAAATTGATCATAAATTTGCATTCTCAATGGCTCATTCTGGGCCTTAATGTCCATGAATGTTCTTTTCATATCAGAACGTTGTCTACTTTGCGGCCTTAAGGAGGAAACTTCCATACCATGCTGCCTCTCCATTTCTTGCCTGTGAGAGCTGGTGGATGTCTATTGGCTGGTTGCCCTCTCCTCTCTCGGGTTTTCTGTGATTTCTTCAATATTTTCCTCTTCAGGTAGAGGATCTACTCTTTGCCTTTTGGCCCCTGGCTACTCTGTTGATCCACTTGTAGGTGTGTTCTCTTCTCTATCCCTTTTCTTGCTCCTTTCCTCATTGATAGGAGTCTGTAATGTTGGTACCTCTGGTGCCTCTGTTTGTAGTGAAGGGGCTTGCCCTTGACCCTGTTCCTTTGAGGTAGTTGGCTGATCTGTCATTGTTTCTTGCTCTGTGTCTACTACCTCCATGCCCTTTGATGTCCCTATTGTTGGTGTAGTCCTTTCTTGGGCAGCTTGTTGTGAAGCTGCAGCAGTTGAAGTGCCTTCTTCGGTTTATTGTGGCACTTTGAATGGCACTTGCCCAAAAGAATCTAAGTCGGGATTCTTTTCAAGATTTTTCATATTTTGTTCCATTTTCTCTTCCTCAGTGAGTTGTTCAATTAGTGTGCCTTCTACCCACTCATCTTGGTTGGCAAATTGTTCTATTTTAGGGATGCTGCAATGTTCATAGGCTGACAGCCTATATTTTATCTTTCTTGCATTGATAAAGCCATTTGGGTCATAGGGTACCCACCAAAAGCTCCTCTTTAATCTGAATTTTCACCCAATATCTGGTTGCCCTCTTTCCATCCTTTTCCTTCAGTAATCTCAGACCAGATTGAACTCAAGTTCGATTCTGCGGGAGAAATTTGCAGAGGGAGAGGGAGTTTGTAGGATTTTTGGTAAAAATTGGACAAAACAGTGGTTATGGTGTGTATATTTGAAGACAGCAAGGTGTTTTTTCTTCAAATTTGGGTTTTGCGGGCAATTTTACAGAGAAAACTAAATAAAAACAGGGTTCGGGAGCAAAATTCATGTAAATACTTGTTTTAACGGTGAAATGAGTGATTCACAGGTGGCGAGCCGAGCTGAGGGGCCGAGCTATGGAGTAAACTTGCTGGGTGGCAGAATATGTGGTCAAATGACTATCCTTGGGCGTAAATTGGCATGTAGACGTCGCATAGAGAAGACAAACAAAAACAAGCGAAAATGACACTTTCACCTCTTTTTAACAAAAAATTTGACTTTGGCGGGTTTTGGTGCATTTCTATCGGATGACATCATCGTGACGTGTGGTTTTGTCGTGTAGTGGGGTACAGAAGATGACGTGTCGGATGACGTGGCGGGTGACACAGAGGCGAGATGGTAACGCAAGCAGGTGACATGGCATGACGTCAGTGGGGGGTAGTAGGGCGGTAAGCGATATTCCCCGCACCGCCTTTGGGCCTGGGTGGTATTGGAGGGGGGGGCTCTAATCACGCCGGGAAGCTGACACGCGTCTCTCGTACGGCAAAAATAACGCCCATCACCCGAACGCTATCGTTCAACAATCGGGGTGATTCTGATATTGCCGACAGTCGTTGGATTTAGTGCGACGATCGGACGACTGGCGACGAGTGAGAAACAGCGGAGTTTTGCAGGGCAGGGACCCACATTTAATATTTCATCATTTATAATGTTTTTGCGGGGTTTGTGATATGTTTCAACTTTGGGTGTGGGCGGGCTGGCTATTTATTTAACCGGATGTTAAATAAACTTCAATGGAGCGCATGTAGGGTTATTTATTAGCCCCGGGTGGACCAATAACTCCTGGCAAAAATTAAAATATGGCCATAATAATAGCCGAGGTGGGGATATTTATAATATTTTTGGGATTTTTTGTGTATTTAGTATAATAGGGGCGGGAGAAACGTTACATGGGAGCTATATAAATAGGGTTAGCATGTTAATATGAAAGGTATGATGTTTAAGCAAACCATTAAGCTTAAAAAGTGAAAACTGAGGCTACAGGAAGGGTCATAAGAAGAAAGATTTTACACAAGAAATGTGGCTTCTTAGCCCATGGAGAAAACATTATTTTGATGAAACTTTCACTTGAAATGGAATGGTCTAGGGATTTTGAGCAGATCTCAGTTTCCTAGTGGGATGTTAGTAAGTGATTGTTGTGAGAGGAATGAGGGGAAGTTAGACATGCAACATCTGCTTTGTCACCACACCTTACCATGGCATTCATGATGTTCATAAAAGATGCATTGTCTTAGAGAAAGAAGATCACTCTTGCAACTGCTGCTGCAACATCAAAACTACTTACCCAACCTAGTCCATCTAACATTTTTTCTTCATTCTTCCTTGGGTGCATTTGAACTAGCAAACCCTGATTCTCTTATTTTCTTTTAGCCGTCCTCCTATCTAAATCTACCCTTATCTCTTCCAAGGGCCCAGATTAAACAGTTGGGCTCCTTTGCTTCTCTACCTACCTACTCATCTGCCAAGCTTGAACTGTTTGGACAAACCTTTATTCTCTATCTTATGACAAGTAAATTCAAACACGAATTTGGCCAGTATGGCCATTGATGAACCATGATAAGAGTCAAACAATTGTTCATAGTGAAATTCTTCAAAATATGGAACCTTTGCAACATGGAAAGGATGAACATATTTGGCACTTCTTCAGTCAATCAAGAAAAATGAAACCTATTGGTATAGGAACCTAACAGTGGCTCCACTTGGGGATGGCTTTTCCTGGTGAAAAGTCAAGAACAGCAGGTCAGATGGCCTTATATTCAATTCTTGTTGTACTCTAAAATTTCTCCTTTGTTGTGCATAAAATGGTGCCTCTGCAATATCTATAAATTTCTCATGAATTAATTCAAATAGTTGCAGCTCTATTTTAGGATACTTTGTATGAATATTTGTCACCATTTTCACAGCTCCCAAGTCTGCTTCTTTAACTTCTTCTGATAAACTCAAAATGTAACACCAAAACGTGGCACAATTCCTTGCCTTTCCCTCAAAATTTGCTGCACCTTATTTCCTATCTTATTGCTGTAATAACTGCAGAAAGTAAACACTATTATGTACAAATTAAAGTGCTGATATCTTAACAAACTAGATCAAAATAATGCTTTAGCATTCAGCCATTGACTGGCCCATCATCTGCCTTTGTACCATCCAAGCTTTTCAAAAAATAGGTGTTATTTCCTTGTGCAGCTTGAATAATAAATGGTCCTCTCCACAGGAAATCAATTTTTTTGTGTTTTCCCCTATCTTCTCTCCTGGAATCCCACTTTAAAACTTTATCCCCAATGAAGAAGTCCTTTGCTTTGGTCCTTTTATCAAATATCTTTTTAATCTTTTCTTGTAGAACCTGAGATATTTGATATACCTCCTCCCTTGTCTGTCGTAAATGAATAGTTTGATTGATCATTCTCTAAATATCATTAGGTTCTGCCTGTATTTCTTGCAGCAACTTTATCACTAGGATTCCCAAGGAAGAAGGGAATACTGCCTCCATACCACAAACCAGCTCATAGGGACTTGTTCCAATGGATCTTTTAGTTGTCAATCTATCTGCCCATAGTGCATTGACAAGATTTTTATGCTAGTTTTTCTTGTTCTCCTCCAAGACTTTCTTAATGATGTTGATCAAGATTTTATTGGAGGATTCAGCTAGACCATTACCTTGAGGGTAATAGGCTGTGGAATTTCCTAAAGTAATGTGGTATTTATGGCAGAAATTGATCATTTTCTTGGACTTAAAAGTAGTAGCATTTTCTGTTATAATTCTTTCCGGACAGCCAAACCTAGACAAGATGTTGGTCTCTAAAAATTGCATGATTACTGAGTCATTGGCTTGCCTACAAGGAATGGCCTCTATCCACTTGGTAAAATAGTTTGTAGCAGTCAAAATCCATTTATGCTGGCCAGAGGATGCAGGGTGGATTTCCTCAATGAAGTCTAAACCCCATTGTTGAAATGATCTTTCAGTGGAAATGGGCTTGAGGGGCAGAGGAAACAACTTTTTCTTGCCTTCAAAGATTTGGCATTTGTGGCAAGAAGTTACATATTTATTTATATCAGAAAATAGGGTGTGCCAATAAAATCTAGCCCTTAGGATTTTATCAGCAGTTGATTTCCAATATAAATGTCCACCACAATCCCCTGCATGAAACTCTTTAAGTACTTTGTCAGTTTTTTCTTTGATTAGACAATTTAATAAAACACCTTCATGATTTTTCCAAAAGAGAGCATGATCTAAAACACAGAATTTGGAAGCTTTCATTTTCAAAAATCTTTTCTTAGTTCTGGATAATCTTGGAGGAGCTTGCAGGTTTAATAATACAAAACATATGTCAACATACCAAGGTGATTTTAAAAAGGCTTGATTGATCTATGGAGTTTCCATCTCCTACTCATTATCCAGTTGATTTATGTCAAGGGCTTGAAAGTTGGTTTCAGTCATAAGTTTGCTAATCCTTTTCCTTTTATCAACTTTGTGGTTTGATTTCAATGTCATATTCTAGTATGGTAGCTATCCATTTGCCCCTTTTGCCTTCAATTCCCTCTTGGGTTAGGATGTCTTTAACAACATTGTTAGGCACATAAGCAATCACATGAGAGTATAAGATGTAAACTCTAAAGTCCTTAATGGCCTTTAAAAGTGCATATGCTTGTTTCTCCATGATTTGATATTTGAGTGGAGCATCTCTAAGTGCCTTGCTAAAAAAGGCGATGGGTTTTTCACATCCCTGGTCATCTTTTTGAAGTAAAACAACAACAATTGTATGTTCAGATGCAAATGAGAATATGATAAAGTCTTTATCAAAGTTCGGGCTTGTAAGGACTGGTGTTTGAGTCAAAGCTTTTTTGATTTCTTCAAAGGCTTGTTTAGCTTCTATTGTCCACTTGACCTTGGAATCTTTTTTCAGCATGTTGTTCAACAATCTTATCAGCTCAACTAGATTTGGTATGAATCTTCTTAGAAAATTGATCTTCCCCAAAAAAGCTTGTAGTTCTTTGATGTTTCTAGGGTAAGGGATTTGCAAGATAGCTTGTATTCTGTCTGCATCAATCCTAATGCCTTCTTTGCAGATGATATGGCCCAATAATTTTCCTTCTTCTAGGCCAAACAGTGATTTCTTTGGATTTAATGATATACCATATTTCCTGCAAATTATAAATACTTGTTTGAGGTGATCTAAGTGTTCTTGATCTGATTTGGAGAATTCTGTAAGGTCATCTAGGTAAATGACTAGAAAATCATGGATTTTTTAGCAAAAGCTATATCCATGGATCTTTGAAAAGTTGCTCCTGCATTCTTAAGTCCAAATGGCATTTTCACATATTTGAAGGTTCCCCAAGGGGTTGTAAAAGCAGTTTTATCTTGATCATCTGGGTGCATTAGGATCTAGTTGAAACCTGAGAATCCATCTAACAATGATATCCTTGAAGCACCCACTACCCTTTGTAGAATGTGATCCATTTTGGGTAAGGGGTAGTTGTCTTTTAAAGAGACTTTGTCTAGATTTCTAAAATCAACACACAGCCTAATCTCTCATGTTTTCTTTCTAGTGGGCACCAAATTTGAAACCCATTCATGGAATCTGATGGGTGCAATAATCCCAGCCTCATACATCCTTTTGACTTCTTTCTCAATTAGAGGGAGGAGCACAGGGTTGACCCTCCTAAGTTTCTGTTTGAAAGGTTTTTGGTTTTCCTTGAGAGGTATGGTGTGTTGGATAACAGATGTATAATAAGACTTTAGGTCCTCGTAACTCCATGCAAAAACATCTTGAAATTCTTTGAACAGTTCAATATACTTCATTTTTTGGTCAGGAGGCAAGGCTTTGGACAATTTTATCATTTTGGGATTCTTAGCAGTTCTAGTATTATAGTCCTCAATTTCTGCGTTTAATGAATGTATTTTAGGTTTCCTGGAAATGTCATTTGAGTCAAAAATGTCCTTTAAAGAGGTCAGGTCTATAGGTAAAAATTATCCTTCAAATCAATCACCTCACATTCTGCTCCAATAGCATCATTACATTCTGTTTCTTCAAGTTCCTGTAAATCTGCTTTAGCAAACTTAGTGTGATGTAGAATTTGGTTTGATGTTTCAACAAAAATATGTGTCTCAATTGTGTCGGTTTGATCATTTTCAGTTATGGTGCTTGTATCTATTTTTGTGCTGGAGAACTCTTCTTTGAGGGTCAAGAGATTATTAATTTGAGAGTCACTGTCAAATACTTGCCAATTTTTTACATTATCAGGTACAGTGGACCTATGTTTAATCTTAGCTGAGAATCGGTGATTAGGCTTAAATGGCAGTTTGCAAGTGCTGGCAAAGGTTGCTAGACTGTGAGCATGCAGATTTTGATTCCTTGAAACCAGCTCAAGAAAAGATAGAAAATATAGATCAACGCCTTAGAATTCAGCCTCTTCGAGGGGGCAACCTCCTTTACATTACATAAATGAACAATTCTTGGATGATACAAATGAAAATACCTCCTTTCATAATAATAGGAGTCTAAGGGTCATTATATAATCAGAGCCTACATAAAAATAATAATGTAAGGGCACAATAATAACAGTAGTGGGCTTCTATGGGGCACAATAGTAACAATATGGGCACTACATGGGTACATCAATATAATAAATGGGTTGTACTAATAATAATAAGGGGTTAGACTAGTAGTTTAGAGGCCTAACATGCCCCTCTCCTTCAAAAAGTGTTGTCCTCAACACTTGAGTAGTTCTTGATGCTTCTGTATAAACTTCTTGTCCTTTAATGTGGAATCTTCAGTGGGTAAGTTCTTCCACTTGATGAGATACTCTGAAATTGATTGATTTCGTAGTTGTCGGGTTCTTGTTTCTGTGACTGCTCGAGGTTCCAATATGATTTTTCCTTCCTCTTCAATTTCTAGCAATATTGTTTGAATTGGGATCTTTTGCAACTTTTGAATAAGTGGCCATACTTCTTCATCCT